>JACYFF010019584.1:3638593-3665951 GCA_017589665.1 Selenicereus undatus
CCCCCCCCCCCCCCGCGGGTCCTCAGGCAAACAACCTTTTGTCCACCAACAGTAAAAGATCATTGTGGGTAAAAAAATTTGGTTTCCTTTGCACCCTATTTTAGAGAACTAGAGATTCTTCCCCCCCCCCCTCTTTTTCCCCTGTCTCCTTGATAAGGAAAAATATGTGTATTATATAAAAAGGTCAAGGGATGGATGCAATCGTGCATAGAAAGCATACTATGAAGGACTATGTACATCCAAAATGCAAGCTATCCATAAAGTCAGCCATGTCAAAAGCTGAGGAGCAAAAGTTCCCCTTATCCCAAAAATAAGGAGTCTTGATTAAATGGTCTTTTAAGTGTCGAAGAGAAGTTTTGTCACTCTCAAAGACTCTTCAGTTTATTTCTCTCCGAGTGCTCTAAAAAATCACGTGAGATTCTCCGGTTAATTAGCCTTGCTTTTTTGGTCCAAATAGACAGGAGGGCTTGAAGGGTATTTCTTGAAAGGTGATTGAGCATCAATCATCATGTCACTACGCATAATTTCCTGGTCAAACAAAATCCACACTTTTCAGCCTTTCATACCTAGAGCACCAGCTTTGTTTGACTGGCAAAGAAAATCCCAAGCCACAGGTGGGGCTTTAGTGTACTCACTATTTTGAGATTTTATTATTTCCTTCTAATAAGAGTTCTTTTAGTTGTGCTTGTGAAGAATTATAATTGAATGGGCTGATCTATAATTTCTATCTTCTAGCTGGTTCTGAACTTCTGCCTAATTTCTTTTCTAACTTACGCTACTCTTTTCATTAATCCGGCTGCCCTCTGTCAGCCCCCTATTGGATGTAGTTTTGAACTTGATGATGGCAGAAATGGCATCTAACCATATTGATTTTATTCTTATTCCTGTTTTTTGCATTTCTTTTCATTCTTCGAAATACTAAACTCTAAAATGTTGGCTGACAAAATAGCGAGTTTTAGCTAAAGCAATTTTTCCCTTGTTTGTAATTTTGTGATGCTTGTTCCATGTGTACTTAGAGCGATTATAATGATGAAATTATGGATGTTTTGCCCTTCTTTCGTTTTCTTTCAGTACAGTTTCCCCGACCTATCTGAAGGAAACTCTCAACTCTGGTTGGCTTTCAAGTACCCTGATCAAATATCGTGACAAGTAAGTTCTTTTGCAGAACATTTGCATATTCAACAATATATTTAGTCCGGGGTAATTTCATACGTCTAAGTGCATGTTGTCCGACTTGTTGCATAATTTTGGTCCCATTTCAAGTATCTTCTTGTCCACTGATAGTAAAGTTTGCATAATGTTGTGCAATTTCAAGTGTCCTCTCGTCCACTGATAGTAAAGCTTTCACTTCTAATTAACCCCCCTCCCCCAAAAAAGGGTTATTTCATTGAGGGGTCTTGTTGGTGTCTGTTACTTGTTTACTGGCTGATGATTCTGGTCAATTGGCGACTGTTTCTCACCTTTGGATTGTGGGTAAGTCGTATGAATGCATTTAGTCTGCTGGCATCTGAATAACTCATTTCAATGCAGGTACGGTGGTATCTTAAATGGCATAGATATTGCCCTGTGGAACCCCGCTGCTGATGTATTCCTGCCAGCTATGTTCACTGGTACACAATAAATATGAGCTTCTTCCTCTTCATAATTAGTTTCTTTTTTGGGAGGTGGACGGGTGGCAGTGAAGATGCTTCAGGTGAAAGAAATTAGGGCATCTAGACTCAATCTTCGATCATCAGAGGAATTTGGATAAGAAAAATACTAGTCTTAAGCTGAAAGGAAGCCATTAGGAAATATAATGTATGATGGTTTGATGACTAAGCTCTTCCTCCTCGCGCTACAGACTTGCACGCATTGTTTTCTTTGGATGGGTTGAAGCCTGTGGAAGGGGCAGTTGTCTTTTGGTTCACTTTGGGAATTCATCTAGCTTGGAAATATATAAATAAAGGCCATATTAGTTTTTATCAACTGGAATAATTTATCGTGCTGCCCAGAATGTCTAATATCATCTATAGCTGATACCAGCTGTCTAGATATTGTCATTTCCCATCCTTTTATGTTTGTCACGCTTCGCTGTATAGGTGTCGTTCTTGGTGCGTCTTGTGGTTGAAGGGCTTATGACCGTATAGTCATATGCAGTTGCTTCTACTCCTTTTCTTCTGTTCTGTTTCGTCTTTATTATTATTATTTTTTTCTCTCCCAAGTACAGCACAGAAACTTGATGGCAAAGCCATATGCAAGCAATATGTCCAAAGGGGTCTTGGATTGCCAGCAGAACCTGTTGGAGCAGGTAGCAATAGGAAACCATTGGTTGTCTGTATTACACGGTTGGTTGCTCAGAAAGGCCTTCATTTGATTCGCCATGCAATTAAACGTGTTGAAGAGCTAGTAAGTTGTTATTTATTATGCTAATGCAATTAACATGAGTGGCATCCCTTGATGTCTATGTAATGCTTCAACGCTGTTCTTCAGAACGCATGTGATTTTCCCTTGCATAATTTGCCGTACGCTTGTTATAATGTTGTGCACGACCTGACTTCTGTAGGTAATTTCCATGAGCATAGATGCACACAGATGGTGACACTATGTCATATTTGTAACCCTCCCCCCCCTCCCCCCAAAAAAGGAAAACACACCCCCCGAGAAACATTGCAGGCTTCTTTTAATCTAGGATTTTTGTAAACCTATTAACATTTTGTAAGACCTGTAAATATCTTCATCCAGTGCAACGGACTTTATTGATAACAGGCCTAATTTTTGGACTCATAATTTTAGCAATGTTTTGCTTACTTTTGAGGCAGCTCAAAGATCATAGTTGGAGAATATCTTTTCTATAGCAAAATATCTCATTCAATTATACTGCATATCTCCTCATGAAATGGTGGGCAGACAATGCCTTTCAAAATTCTAGGTCTATCAGAAACAACTTCTGTGTAGTTTTATTTGTGGGGATGAGGCTGCTTACATCTAGTTCTTCCACACCGCTCCCTCGTTGGATACTGGGATAATGATTTGGTTTGGTGTATGATTTATGCTGTGTATGATGTTTTTACTGTGTATTTGTGTTATTTTCCAAAATGTTTGTTTTGTTTGCTTATCTAAATTTTCCTTCTTTCATTTAAAATAACTTTTTCTCATCCCAAAATGTTTTCTTCTAGACCATATTTGTGTTGTGGGGCAGGGTAGGAGGGGGGGTTTAGGTGTTTGTTTGGCATAATTTGTTTTATTTTGCAGTGTTTAAATTTTATGAACATGCAAAGCTATCAATGTGTATGGAGTTGAATATACTATTTTTTATAGTCATTTTTATTTTATTTTTTTCAGAAAAATGGTTGTCAATCACTTTCAGATTTGTGGTCTTCCAACTGTGAATTGCTTTCTGAGTGGGCCCTTTTGGGCTCGTTCTTCATGATAGATAGTATTGCAGGACTAAACCCTTGGCATTTAACGTGGCATCCCAATCCATGCTTTTTTGGCTTCTGAATTTTGAATGTTGATTTGAGGCTTCTTTTGACTTTTATAGGGTGGACAGATGGTTTTACTAGGGAAAGCTGCTACTAGTCGTGTTGAGAAGGAATTTGAAGGCCTTGCTACTCTGGTAATTACCCTAATTAAGGGAAAGTCATGCTGTGCAGTTACAGAAAGCGAACAATCTATTTTTTCAAATTTTCTTACTCATAACAATATCAACTTTTCCAGTGTAGCTGTTTCATTATGGAACGGCCCCATTTTGAATCCGAGTGCACCACTTGTCCAAGAGTGTTCCTCGCCCCCCCCCCCCCCCCCCGGTTTGGGTTACAATAGGCTATAGGAACATGCATGTCTATCGTGTACTCTACTATTTTGTGTAGTAGTAGATAATCTATGTTTTAATATGGGTTCCCACATAAATAGCCGATCTGAAATTGAGGGGTGGCTAACGTTGCTACATTTGACCCCTCTGCATCATGTCTAGGTAGGACACTGGGGTATGGATCTAATTCCAATTCAGATTTTCATGCCGGTAAAAAAATGAGTCTATGTTAAAAGAGTCTAATGTGGTTCTCATGGTGGGATCAAAGTTTGACAATCCTGTTATGAGATGTTTTGCATATTGAGCTTATTTCTGTGTCCTTAAATTCATGTAGGTCCTTTAATTTCTTTTTTTTAATTCTGATTTTCTGACTCTTCTTTTACACACTGGGAATCATACAGAGTTAAGCGTTGAGCCTAGGACCCTCTGTGGATAACCTTCCTTGTTACTGGATTCTATATACACTTGTCTAAAAATCTTCGTGAGGTACCCTGAGATATGGTGACGTACCTGAGCATTATCTAGACTTTTTGATAATATCTCAGAGTTGACTTATTTTTACAAAATAATTTCAGCTTACATGGTGCACTGAAAGGGTAATGTAATGCTCTCTTATTTTACAAGGATATTATACCAACTGAGTTTTTCTGGCAAAAATGTCCCTTCTATGCAGTTTCTGTTGCCTTTGTTATCAGTTGTAACATGAATGGCATGGGATAGTAAGGTGGTGGTCTAAATACAGCTCTGTTTTAATTTTTAACCAAACATTGCCTGTTTTGTGTGTCTATTTTCGTTGTACTTTCAAGACACCCGCTTTTTTATTCAGTCAAACTCACAAGAGAAAGTGTTAATGCCCTTTTCTGGGGTAAGCCTAGTGGTAGAATGCTTGACTTCCATAAGGAAGACCAAGGTTCAATTTTCCTCAAGGTTGTTGCTAATAAAATAAAAGGTGCCTCTGAAGTATTATTGAAACTTCTAGGTTACCGTTCGGAAGTTTCAACAAACATCATAGTAGCTCACTGAAAATTTTCCTTTCTATCTCAAGTATGCCAAGTTTAAGTGCTAACTATACTGACTGTGGCCAGAATCAGTGATGAAGTCAGTGCTGAGTCTCCTATACTTGTGGTTCAAGAAATTATCAGCGAATTATCCCAAGGTCTCGAATAATTTCAACGCAATACTTGGTTTCACTTTATCATATGAAGTGTTATATGATGAAAAGTTTTCTGATTATTGTCTTTCTTCTGGCCTTCCTTTCCTCTGGTTATACTCATCAGGGGAGAAAACGATTGCCTTTCGTCTGGACTGCGGTTGCCAATCATGATGTATTATTGTACTTGCAAACTGACATTGTCTGCTACCTACAGTAGACATCTACATTGGCAGCTATTGGATGGTCAGAGAACTTAAAATGTCCAGATTTCGAAAAATAGAGCTCATATTCTGAAGTGAAACCTTGGGTTCTTCCCTGAGATTAGTCAAACTCCATGAAAATGCATTTGTCCTTTTTCTTGCATCATTTACTTTACATGATTTTCATCTTTGCATTTTTATGTGCTACTTAATTAGTACCACCCCCCCCAGCCTATGTTTTTGTGTCTTGGTCTCTATTATCTGTAAGCAACTTCAGTTATAGGGATGGGCTAGATCTTGGAGGGGATCTTCGGATTCATTCTTCACGTTTAGTAGTTCGCATGACATGTATATCCTAGGTTAGCTCTTGGATCGAGGTTGTTGTACTTTTCCCTATGTCAATGTCACGTTTGTGCTTGTCATGTGGACTAATGCATTAGACATGCTCAAATGATAAGATTGGATAAAGTGAAGAGGCGAAATGGCGTGTACTCTATAGTGTCCTGTCACCTTGCAAGTCCATTATCCCTTTTGGGTTTGATGTTAATACCGGTCATGTTTGGTAATCAGTTGTTAGCGGTTAGCTGTTAGCTGTTTGTATTAGCTATTAGCTGTTAGCTGTTTGGATTAGTTGTTTACATTAGCTGTTTGAATTAGCTATTTCTAACAAAAGTGTTTGGTAAAATTAGCTGTTTTTAGAAAATATATTTGGTAAAATTAGCTGTTTTTAGAAAATATGTTTGGTAAAATTCCATTGATGTCCTTTCTCTAAAATACTTTTCAATTGAATAAGTTTTTATCTATTGATCATCTTATTTTGTTTTTTAAAAAAATTAATGTATATCATATGTACAAATTAGCTTCGTCCTTGAAATTTTATTTTTTTATTAATTTAAATAACTTGTGTTCATTACTTATTTTCTCTTGTTTTCAATGTTGACTTTCTTATATAATGCCTACAGCTCAATTATAACCGTTGTATTTTTAGAGATACTTATTTTTTTATGAATTGCAATTAATATGAACTTGAATCTATATTTTTGTCATGAATTGAAATATGTATGGATTTCAAATAATTTAATCTTCATCAACCCAAAAGAAAACTAGGAATAAGATTTATTAATGACAATAGGGAGGGTGAAAATGAAGGTGGGAAGGTCGAGTACAAAAAATTGGAGGTTAAGATTTAGACAAGGTAAGAAACTAAGAATAGAGTTGGAGATCGGAATACCAGATATTTTCATAAAGTAGCTACTCTTCGTAGAAAATTCAACTCTATGTCTGCTATGGTTGTGGATGGGAACCGGTATGAGGATAGGGATGAAATGAAATCTTCCATCTATGGGTTCTACAAGACCCTTTTCACTCAGTCAGAACCGTGGAGACCAAAGGTTGACAACTTGGGAATGCCCTCCTTGACTATTTCTACTAGAGAGGGCCTTCAGTCGGAGTTCTCAGAGGAGGAAATTTTGAAAGCTCTTCATGATTGCTGTGGTGATAAATCTCCAGGCCCAGATGGTTTGACTATGGCTTTCCTCCAGGCGAATTGGGACACTCTTAGGAGTGATGTTCTAAGGATGTTTTTACAGTTTTACCACAAGGGGAAATTTGTGACAAGCCTCAATGCTACTTTCATTGGTTTGATACCTAAGAAAGCCAATGCCGAGGATATTCGAGATTACCGACCAATCAGTTTGATCGGTTGCATTTACAAGCTTCATTCTAAAGTTTTGGCCCAAAGATTGAGAGGGGTAATTGGGTCTCTTATTTTAGAGAATCAGAACGCCTTCGTAGGAGATCGTCAGATTTTGGATGCCGTTCTCATTGCAAATGAACTCATTGACTCAAGAATCAAGTCTGGGATTCTGGGAGTTGTTTGCAAGCTGGACATCAAAAAGGCCTATGACCATGTTAACTGGGAATTTCTGTTGTATGTCTTGAGCAGAATGGGGTTCGGGGAGAGGTGGATCACTTGGATTCGATATTGTGTTTCTTCGGCCTCCTTTGCAATTCTTGTCAATGGCTCTCCTACAGAGGTTTTTTCAGCTTCTAGAGGACTTCACCAAGGGGATCCTATCTCTCCTCTCCTATTTTTGTTGGTCATGGAGGTTTTCACGAGAATGCTACTTGCAGCCACTTCAGCTGGTCTCCTTTCTGGGTTTTCAGTGGGCCGGAGGAACGCAACTATCATTAATGTATCCCATCTTCTCTTTGCGGATGATACAATCATTTTTTGTGACAATAATTGTGAACAGATGGTGAATTTGCGTTGTATCCTCATTTGGTTTGAGGCAGTGTCGGGGCTACGGGTCAACTTGGCTAAGAGCTCTATTTTGCCGGTGGGTCAGGCGGACAATATCCATTTGCTAGCGGGTGTGTTAGGGTGCCGAGTGGATTCTTTTCCTACCTACTATCTAGGTCTTCCTCTGGGAGCAAAATTCAAAGATAAATCTATTTGGGAGCCAGTAGTGGAACGATTTGAGAAAAAGCTCTCTCGATGGAGAGCCAACTATCTTTCCAAAGGTGGGAGGCTCACTCTCACCCGTAGCGTCCTCTCCAGCATCCCTACATACTATCTGTCTCTTTTTCCTATTCCGGCTTCTGTAGCGGCCAAGTTGGAAGCCATTCAAAGGAAGTTTCTTTGGGGATCTTTTGGTGGCGATTTCAAGTATCACCTGGTGAGATGGGACGTTGTTAAGCTTTCCTTATCAGAAGGAGGGCTGGGAGTCAGAGACCTGAAACTCTTTAATGAGCCATTGGTGGGTAAGTGGCTATGGAAATTCATGAATGAGAAGTTCAACCTTTGGAGGAGGGTGATATGTTCTAAGTATGGGGAGGAGAGACTTGGGTGGTTTCCGTCTAGACCAAACGGTCCCTATGGGGTTAGCCTTTGGAGATTTATTTGTAAAGGATGGGATACATTTGTCTCTCATCCATCTTTTGAAGTGGGTATTGGCTCTACCATTTTGTTTTGGCATGACCGATGGTGTGCAGGCGCCCCTATGAGGCACCTTTTCTCTTTTCTTTTTGCGCTAGTCGAGAATAAAGACGCTACTGTGGCTGATTATTGCGATAATGTGTCGGGTTCGAGCATTTGGTCACCTATCTTTATTCGAGATGCCTTAGTGGATGTCGCCTCCCTTTTAAGCTTGCTGAGGAAGCTGAATGGGATGCCCATCAGGCAATCCCCTCTTGATTTAGTCAAATGGGATCTCAATCTCAAAGGGAGCTTCACGCAAAGTCTTACTATTTGGGACTTGCCTTTGTGCCTTCTGCTTCTTTGCATTTACCGGAAAGGCATTTTCCATGGAAGCTCATTTGGAGATCTCTGGCTCCTTTTAGAGTGTCCTTTTTTGTTTGAAAGGCTATCCATGATAGCATTTTGACTTTTGATAATTTGCAAAAGAGGGGTAAGATCTTGGTGAATTGGTGCCCATTATGTAAGGCTACAGCAAAATCGGTGGAACACCTATTGCTTCATTATCCGTTTGCAAGAGCTCTTTGGGATCTAGCTTTTAGTTGCTTGGGAGTTTCTTGGTTCTTGTCCAAATCTATTTTGGAACATCTCTACGCTTGGGAGGGCTTTTTTGGTAGAAAAGCGAAGATGAGAATTGCTAGCTTATTTCCTCATGCAATTTTTTGGAGCATTTGGCGTGAGAGGAATCGAAGAGTCTTTGAGGATGAGGAGATGCCACTTCAATGTTTTAAAAATTATTTTATCAAGGCTCTCTATTTTTGGGACAAAGGGAACTTATGTAACTCTCCTCTTGATCTCTTAGATTTTGTGGATTTGATGCATTTGGGCTGTACATAGCCTGTTGTATGATGCTATCTTTGCATCCATTCTTTTGTTAATATAATTTCTTTTATTTTCCTGACAAAAAAAAAAGAAACTAAGAATAGAGTTTATTAATGGCATGCATGTAATTTTGTTAAACTTTTGGGCAATATTGTAATTTTCACAAACAGCTATTCTCAAAAGGCTAATGGAAATAGTTGTTTGAAAAAGAGCTGTTTGGGACAAAACAGCTCTTTCAAACAGCTGTTTACCAAACACCTCTTTAGCTATTTGACTTAGTCAAAACAGCTAAAGTCTCCCCAAACAGCTCTTTTTCCACCAAACAGCTATGTGACTAAACACCCCCACTGTTTACTTTCCATTCAGATAATTATTGTTTGAAATTCTAAGAAAGGAGACATCCTAGACTGCTAACAATCTTGTCTTTATTCTTTGTAGCATAACCAAGGGCCCAGTATTCGGATCCTTTTAATCCATAGGTAATATTATTCCTGGGACGGAGAAACTTCTGTCTACTCATCTTGTTTGTGGAAAGTATTTTCGTCTTCTTCCTTTATGAAAACCACCAGATCTGTTACTACTTTTGCTTGACCAACATTTTGCTCTAAGAATCATATGTTGTTATACTTCAAATTAACTAAATGACTGAACAGGCTATCTCTGCGGTTTTCTTTATGAAGAATATGATAAATGCTTATGAATTATGATTAATAATTTAGGGAAAAGAAAGAAAGCATCTTTGACTTGTAATGGTCTATTATTTGCTTGTCCTGCCTATTGAATTGCCCTAAATGCATGCTTCTGCTATTAACAGCAATTAGACTTGTAGTTTTTTTTTTTTTTTTTGAAAATTTGAGCCCTCCGAGAAGCATAGCAACCTTTCTGCATACTAATATTCATTATCCTAGTATCTGTCTGTTAGAGTCTCTTGTTTCTTAAAGAATATTCATATCTCTTCATTTTCTTGTCTTTTCTTTTCCTTCTGTGAAGTGATTTAATCAATTAGATGCTGCGAAACAAGGTTAGGACATCGTCCACTCCTGATTAATAATGCTTATGTTCTCTATAACATTCCGGCATCTCGTAGGAGGCTTAGCCTATGGCAGTTATTCAGATATATGGTACATTATCACTGCGAATATAAATGTTATTGAAGCGTCGTAATTGGAAAGGAGTAGACTTGACATACTGTACAGTAAAAGATAAGACGTGGAGGACAATTTATTGGAAATTTGTCCAATTATAGTTGTCGTGAAGATGGATAATTTGATGTTTCCTTATCGTAGATAAATAGAAGACCCCCCCGCCCCCAAAAAAAAAAACCGAAAAGAAAAAGGGTAAATACTGAAAAACATAGTGATATTGGAGCTAATGTACACTGGTCAAAAAATCGCTCTCCCTACCTGGATGGATCCAACTGATGCTTGTTTGATGCAGCTGCCTATGAACATTGTAATATTTATAAGTTGTGTATCATTAGCATGTTTAGATTCATCTGTTGTTGGGTTGGCCATCATGCAGTGAAGAGTTGTCCCACATGCTTTATGCTGCGGCAGATATGGTCTTAGTTCCTTCCGTATATGAGCCCTGTGGTCTTGCCCAGATGATCGGAATGCGTTATGGAGCGGTATGTTTGCTAAAATATGAATCATCTCTGAAACTTTCTGTAGAGCTCTATAATTGTTTGTGTATGGTATGAAAATTTTCTGAATATGAACTTTACATAGAGCTTCATGACAATTAGTGAGCCTTAGTACCAAATGAGTTGCAAGGATCTTGATTTGATGCATAGATGCACTCCATGGTCACTCGGTATGTTTACTTGTGCAGTCTAAATCTTGGAGGATTGCCTTGGTTAAATATACGGGTTGGTGTTGATTATAGGGCAAAAAGGTCCTTTGACAAAGTCTTTTGGCAGTTTTATGGGTGGTGTGACTGTGCTGCAGTGATTGGGTGTCCTTGGATGGGGACTGGTGGTTATAGACGGAAAGCTTTTTCTGGTGTTCTGACCAGAATACTGGGACTATTATGAGCCTTCTTTGACAGAGGTGCATGATTATTAGGCACTTTTATATCATCTGTTTTGTTATGTTGAGGGATATTTGGTTCTCCAATTTGTGTTTTTTTGTCCTCGTCAACGTAGCTCTTTGCGCTTTCCAACCCCTCCTGCAATGTTACAGGTTCCAGTGGTCCGGAGAACAGGCGGTCTTGCTGATACAGTTTTTGACATGGATGATCATTCTAACCCCGAGATGTCAAATGGGTAACATATTCTGTCTTCCATTAGTTTTATGCTACTGGTAATTTTATCTTTTGTATATGTAGGGCATGTGTTTGCCTAAGGATGACAATGGTCGGGGCTGGGTTGGGTCCACCTGGATTCAGACCCATTTATTTTTTTTGGATCTGGAGTTCTGGACTATACCTGTTGAGTCTAAAAAGATGGGACGCATACCCTGCAGTTCTAACGGGTCCACCGTCCACGGGTCCTCAATAGGTCCCGACTGTTTCTCATATTAGAGAATTTTTGCATTGGATTTTTTATTTTTTTCCCACATCACAACATGAATTCCCACGTTCTAATGATGAAAAATTGGATTTAAAGATATGACATTTGATATAAAAACAATGCTCCTTCAAAGCAAGAGAATTGAATCGAATGGGTCTGGGAGAGTGGGAGATCGACCAATCAAATTAGGAAAGTAGAGAGAGATTGAAAACTAGGAGTAGTGACCGTGAGTGTGAGGAAATGGCGCAATGCAAGATGGCTGAACTCAAAATATTTTACACTTAAAGACTTATGATTTAGTCAATCTCCAAATTGTAAAAATTTTTTAAAATTGTAAAAAATTTTAAAAATATTAACAGGTCTTAAACGGGTCTCGGGTCAGATTTGGGTCTCAAATTTTCAGACCCAGACCCGCTTAAGACCCATCGGGTCCCATTGGATTAACCCAGACTCTCTAATTTGGGTTGGGTCTAATAGGTCTGGGTCGGGTCCCTGAGCCCTTGCCATCCCATGTCTGCCACTTGATGGGCATGAATGAAATTGACTTGTTTGATGAGCAAACCTAACACTCTGAATGAAACTCGGATTGAAGCCTTTGGTGAGGAGTTTATGGTTACTAATGGCCCTGGACTAGTCTGGTCTCCCCCCTTCCTTTCCATCTGGACTGACCCATCAACTGTCCCGACCCCTCGGCACAGGGCCTCGACCTGGATCAGAACAAGGGGCAGGGGAGTTGCGATAAAGGGATATGAGAATTTGATAACCCCTGCTCCCCTCAAAGCATGTCAAGCAAACATTAGAAACTAGAAAAAGCAGTGCATCATCTGTCACTAATATTTTCCAAATCTATTCAATCCTTGATCACATCTGTCACTCAATTGGTACCTTTCTATACGTTAGCATGTGACTATCGAAAGTCAAATAAGTGTCCGGGATATTTAAAGAAGTAAATTGGATAGATATTGAAAGGATTGTGTTTAAGAGTTTTCTTGGAAAAAACCTGGATGTTACCATCTATGTTGGGATCCCTCCACTTCAGTAGGATGTACTCCTGATGGTTGTTGCTCTTATTACACTACGAAGATTTCTCCCTGTGTTGATGGCCGATGACCTGGATTCTTCTTCTTTCAAGGTTCGTTTTCGAAGGAATTGATGAAGGATCATTGAATTGGTCTCTGGAGCGTGCATTTAAATTCTACTTTGAGAGTAAGCTCCTTTTGTTTCTCTTTTTTTTATCATTAATTTGCCTTTCATTTAATGTTCTTCTTGTCGGATTCTGCTCTGTGAGCTGTCTGATATCTAAGATTTCAATTGGTTCTAGAGTTTATGTCTGCCTGTCAAGTTTACTTATCTGTGTCTGTTGTCAACATCAACCAGAAGAAATTTGCATGAATCTGAGTTTTCTCCCATTCAAGTGCAAAACACCGTGTTTTACCTAGCAAGCATCAACTTTTTGGTTTTGACTTTTTAAATTTCCGTAAATGGATACAAAAATCCAAAGAGATCGACTGCCAATGGCATATGACATTGCAGATGCCCAGGTGCAGGATTCGGCAGCTTCATTGCCGTTTACTTTGGCTCAAACCTGAGTAAATTCTCTCTATTGAGTGGTAGTGCTGAAGTAGTAATCAGTTGAGCTAGTAATATGGATCTTATCGATACCTCTTAGGCCCTATGATGCACACCCTACGGACAGCAAACCTTGCAGAACCTTGCAGAGCCGGCTTCAAAGGCAAAGGAGGGAAAGATGATATTAGGGTTTTTTTTTTTAAAAAAAAAATTGCTGGAGATCAATGCTTGGTAGGGTAGAGAAGCTGATCAAGATAGCAGTAGAGTAAACTAGCGTGGTTGCGCCTTGTCTAGCTAAAAGAATTAAACCAGAACATTTGCTACTCCTTAATCATATATAGAGCTCCCATTGGAAGAAATTCTGACCATCGTCATAACCATAATAGAAAATCACTCAGTTTTCCGTACTGCCTGCTAGCTGAACATCTACCACCATGTGCTCGCCTCCTGCCTCTGTATTGCATTAGCCGTCATTCGTAGGGTGAAGTATATTTCTAACTTTATCGCTACCCACCACATTGTTCTCGGACTAAGACAATATCAGCTTTGCAAGCACATATAGCTTGGAATATTGGCAGGACTTCACCCACAGAAACTTGAACTTGTCCTCTACGTCTCATGTTGGATTCTTTCTCGCAAGTTTTCTGAACATATTGAGTATACGGTTGAATGCGCATTTCAAGGCTATATCCACGGATCTATAAAGTGCACCTTGAAAAATAGTATTATACAGCACAACTAAACGAGAAGTACATGAAAAAATGAGGCTCTGCTTCACTTGTTGGTCATACTGCTTTTGACTACCATGCAGAGCCAGACGAATGGAAGAAGCTGGTACAGAAGATTATGGAGATCGACAATAGCTGGAATAATGCAGCTGGGAAGTATATAACCATCTACAACTCTGTGAAGGCACGGTGACATTGTTGGACATCAATTGTGGTATGCCATTGATGAAGGATGAACTCGGTGAAGGCACAGTGATGATATTGGACTTGAATTGTGGTGTGCCATTATAACCATGGAGAAGGGTAAGAGATGATCTTGCTTTAGGCGACTTTCAAGCAATTATCTTCCTTGTTGTATTTAGTTTCGAACTCTAGTTGGTGTATCTGCAGCTGTAATTAATTAATTATACAAGGGTGCATTGTTTTTTGTCAATATCCTATGATCAAAGTTGGTAAATTTGGACGACACCATGGTTTCGAATTTGTCAATATCATATGATCAAAGTTGGCATGCATTTTAAGCTGATACTCCCTCTATATCTGTATGAGTGTCCTGATTATTTTTTTCCTCCCTCAATATGTTGAGCATCGTCCTATAGTCACAGAAGGATATCCACATTACCATGTACGAAGGACCAACCAGTCTTATGCGAAATTAAACCAAAGCAGTATACGAAGAACCAACCAGTCTTGTGCAAAATTAAGGCCAATACAATACGGAGTTGAAAATAAGAGTGTCACTAATATTTTCCCTTCACATACGGCCATCCCTGCACCTGCACCACCATGGTTACAACTAGCCGCTCACGAGTGAGCAAAGCCCCACATATTTGGTGCCGCAATTTTGGAGCACAAGCGAATAAACAAAGAGGATGAACTGGCCTCACAAATTTTGTTATTGCCAGTGTCCATATACATAATTAGGATAATGTGCACAACGATTTTTTTTAATAAACTTGTATTTCACAGTAAAAGCTCTGCACCAAAAAAGTACAACATACTTTAGAGTAAAACATGGGTAAGATGGTCTCATTCAAGACCTCAAACTGTGGAAATTGGCCGAGATAGTTTAGGGCACCAAGGATTTGCGCTCGCCCTTTGCCCATTTCTTTATCATCAAAACTCAAAAGCAATCATAACACCACATTAATAACAAAAAAGGAGAAAGAGGGGAGGGGAGGAGAGAGAGAGGGGGAGCCTGTTTAAATACACATCAGATATCTTCTCTTCCTAATACCAATGCAACCACAGAAATCCATTTGAATTATAATTAAAAAGAAAAAGAAAAAACAGAAAACCCAGCAGTTCTTAATGCTTATCATGATTTTTCCTCTCTTTTTTTGGCCCTTTTGTAAGCTGAAAGAAAGGAAAAGATATCCAGATAGATACATGGTTAAGTAATACAAACTTGTTTTTGCTGCAAATTCTCCCTTGTACAAAATCCTTCGGCAATCTCCCAGATATCTGCCGGCCTATCTTCTTTGTTCTTCACTCACCTTAACTCTCTCCCTCTACCCATTAATCTGTAGTCATGGGTTGTGTCATGCAGCACCTGAAACGAGCCTTACGAACAGATGTCATGATCTCTGTCTCTGCATGCTCCAGCATTTTTACGATATCCGAGAAGGGTGGCCTGACATCCGGATTGGCATCCCAACAACGGGTCATGATCTCTCCAAGGACAGGTGGGCAGTGAGGAGGGATCGTGGGGCGGACGCCTTTGTTGACCACTGCAAATGCTGCCTGAACTGCAGTCATTTTGTGAAAGGGAAGCATGCCTGCTATGAGTTCCCAAAGGACTATTCCAAAGCTGTACACATCAACCTTTTGGGTGTAGGGCCTGTGCTGGATCATTTCCCTGTAGAAAGTAAGGAAACAATGTAGCTAAGTAGCCTCGATGTCAATCAGAATATAATATACCGCAAGGAGGTATGACCTATATTTTGTACATGCACAAACATTGTGTGGACGAAAGGAGAACAGCGAGCGACAATACTACAACCAACCATCACTTTTGACTAGAGAGTTGGGTCAACGGAGATCTATAAGTGGGCGGATTTCTGTGAAGAGGGTGTTAATGAGTTGAAAACAATATGGAAAAGAATCGCAACAATGCTAGAACAGAAAGGGATTGATTTGTAAATACACATAGCCAGTAGTAAACTAGAAATGTTGAAAACCATCAAACACCTTTTAAGAATAGAACACATCAAAGGGGGGATAAAAACCCTAGAGCAAACAGTCGTTTATGAAAGAATAATGAATAAGATGGAGCAAAAATAGAAATTATGCATGCATGCTAGATATTACAAATTTACAATGGTATTCTTTCATTGATGAAGCTATCAACTAATTTAAAAATAGAATGCGTGTGTATCACACAAACAGGCATAATAAATACAAAGACGAAAAAAATGATAATTGTTAAAATGATCTGCCATGCATCATTTCGGGGAAAGCAGACTCTTTGGCTAGACCTGTCACATGGCCTAAAGACATTTTCCTCAAGACCCACAGTTTTCTTACATGACAACAGTCCTATCCCAGGAAAGCTCACGAAAAAATGGAAAAACATCAAAATGGACTTGCAACTTAGATAAAAGAAGATTGTAAACTAGAAAGTACCCAACACTCATAAATCGTAACAGAGGATACCTTACAATTTTAGCCAGTCACTTTTCTCATTGTCTGCTAAAAATGAAACAAATTGTCAAGGTGACACAATTTTTGCTTTAGATCATTGACGAAATAACTTACTACTGGAGCTAACGCTAACGGTTCTGCATTGCCAATGAACAAACAAAAAAGGACATGCTCTCCAACACATGCCAACAGGCAATGTCTAACATGTACAGTATACAATAACTGATTACCTTCAACTACCCCGGCCAAAAGTTAAATGAAAATATTGCCTGATTATGTCAGATTGAGGCTTAACTTTCAGTGAAATCATTGATGACTGCAAACCTGAACAACTCCTGCTAACTTTGCAACAAAAGCTACTTAGACTGGAACCCTAAATGTTTTCAAACCTAAGATATGGCAAGCACCATACCAAATCAAGAGTCAAATATTAAGACCCATGCAGAGTAGAGAAAAGAAGCTCAACAGCACGTGATGCGAAAGCGGAGAGAAACATAGCAAAGAAACTTGAAGAAAAGAATAAAGAATCTTACGGAGCCATCCAGCGGTATGTTCCCGTCTCTGGAGTCATTCCTTCAGTTTGAACTTCAATCCTGGCAACTCCGAAGTCCGCAATTTTAATAGATTTATCACCAAAAATCAAAAGATTGTCAGATTTTAGATCCCTATGAATTAACCCAAGTCCATGGACATACTCCATCCCTCTAGCAACATCCAAAGCTTGCTTAACAGCCAACTTCAAAGGCACCGATCGGTTCTGCCTCTTTGTTAAGAACTGTCGAACTGAACCACCCTTTGCATACTCAGTTACAATGCACCAGACCATAGGTTTACGGCATGCTCCTATGAAGCGCACAATGTTTGGATGCCTCAATGTCGCCAGCATCATGACTTCTTGTTGAAATTGCTGTTCCATCAGCGAGGCCCTCTCCTCGTCATTTTCTGGCCTCTCCAAGATTTTTATAGCCACCTCCTCACCTTCATAAGTGCCTCTGTAAAGCTTCCCAAAAGCTCCTTGTGCAAAAGCATCCCCCATGTTGAGCTTCCTTAAGTCTATCGTACATTCCTCAAAATTCTTGAGCCCCTCAGTGGGGGTATTGGGATCCATCAGAGCTTGAGCCAGTGCATCATCACTCAAAGCATGTGTCACCCTCCCTCGATGATTAACACTTGCAGCAACTGAATAGTTAGGGTTGACGCATTTCAATTGTTGGTGTTTCAATAGGGTGTGTGAATCATTGGAACCCACACTGCTGTTGTCAACGGACATCGCAACAGAACCTCCGCCGTTGCTCGCCTGCAGGCTTGCATAACTGTCTATTGACATATTCGAATTCTCACCCAGCTTGTGGTAGAACTCATAGAATTTGTTATCATTGTTATTTATGCCAATGATTCCGGTAAATTTTGAAGCCTCCAACATCTTCACCAGCCCGACAAGCAACCTTCGAATCTATCTACTACTTCAGCACAAGATCTCCACCTTTCCCTAAATGAAAAACAAGACCAACAGATGCAGTCAAAACTCATGCAGCATTTCCTAAAGTGACATATGTAAATTGAAAAACTTACTGAATATAGACCTAACAAGCTTTCTGACTCAGACACAAGTACACCACACCACACCGCACTACATCAGCCCACTCATTTCCCTACTTTCAACTCCAAGCTTCCATTCCGACACCAACAGCCATGTAAGAAGCCAGAAACTAAGAAGATAAACAAACGTAAAATAAATCACAATTAAAATCGAATACTTGCTTAAGAAGACTGCTTAGACTCTAGAAAATCATTACCAGGTTAAAAGATAAACCTGATATAAACCATTTACATCCTTGGGTTAGTGCCTTTAACACACAAAAATTGTAGAACAAAGGATAATTTTTTGAAAGAAACAAACAATTACCAATGTAAGATTACATTTACTTAAAATGGCAGAATCGCAGCATATGAACCGAATATCAGTGCCATGTTGGCGAATCAACAACCACAAAAAGATTTCAGACACACCACCCCACATCAGGGATTTATCACCTATACATTCTCCAAAAACCAAAGGAATTTCATCACAAAGCTAACGATTATCAAAACCCTAGATTTTCCACCGTTTTCTTCACTTCAAGCTCAGAAACCCCAAATCACGCAAAGTCTCCACCTTTTTTTACCACCACAAAGAACCAATCATAAACCCTAAACGACAAACCAAGAAAAGCACCCAAAAAAACGAGTAAATTCCAGGTTACAGAAAAAAGAAAGTACCGTGAAAACAGCTCCACTCACTGATTCAACCCTAAAATTCAAGCTAGTCAAAACCACACAAAACAGAAACCCTTAAAAAATTGCAAAACCACCAAAATTTCTTGATCCAAACCTCAAATTTTTTCCGATTGCAACAACAAAACCCGCGTCGATCGACTAAGAATTGACTCACTGATTACCACCGATTCTCAACTCACAACGACGATTTGAAGCCTGAACCATATAGATCGAATCAGCTGCTTGAGCTTGCTCCCCGGTCAAGACGACGACGACTAGATGAGAGAGAAAGTGAGAAGCAGAGTTAGAGAGGGAAAGAGAGGAGACAGGAGAGAGAAAGAAAGGATGAAAGAGAAGGGAATTTAGTGCTACTTTCTCTCTCTTCTGTCTCTCTTGTAGTAGTAGTAATAGGCAATAGCTGGTCTTCATTTGCTTCCTCCTTTTTTTTTCTTTTTTTTGTGTGGGAGGTGTTTTATTTTATTTTATTTTATTTTTGTAACTGATTGACAGTGGTATTCGGCTGTGATTTTCGGGAGCGGTAACGGACGACGCAACATCTTCCACGTGGTATATGTGTGGGGCCAAGAATGATCTCGACCGTTGAGCCTCCTAGTTGGTGATGATGTTTGTTGAGTCTGCGGTCTTCCTCGGGAAAAAGATATTGGCGTTAAAAATGAATAAAAGGACGACACACAAGTAAGCGTGTACCAATTGCTTCCCTTTTTTCTTTTTCTTTTTTTTTTCCTCCTCACATTTCTGTCCTTGGTTTTTTTTTTTTCCTTCATTTTTTGGGGGGCTAGGGTTCTTCACATTTTAATGACAACCATTAGAGTGATTAGGGATTTGGCTTTAGGTTTTGATGGGTGATTTATGTTGCAATAATGATGAACTGATAGGCGAGGAATGTTGAATATCTCTTTTCCGTTTCTATTATTGTATTATGTTATATGCGGTTATCAAAATTTTACTTTGAATGGGATTTTAATGTTAATTGTCGGTTTGCTTTGGTAATATGATAAGTTATACAATTTATAAGGAAAGATACAATAGGTTTTTCATAATGGTCGGAGCTCCACTTTTGAACGCTGATAGTGTGCAGGAGTTACATGCGTTCGATACGTTATAATTTGATTGTGTATATTTGAGAACATGTCTTGTTCTTTTGCCTGAGCTGTTTTCAACTAAAAAAAGTGACTCGCAATCCTTTGAAGAACTAGACAAAGAAACGGAAACTAGAATAACATTTTCCATTCCAACCAACGAACACACGGCGAAAACGTTCTAGATTGTTAAATAAAAACGCATAAAGTTGTGTAATCTTAGTTAGAAGCGCGCCATTTGGCATTCTTCTGACATTGTTAGTTAATTCTTTTATCAAAATGCAGTTACGTAAATATTGCTTTCCCTTTCTGCCTTTTTCTTACAACCCTTTTTTTTTTTACACTGATGTTTTCACATGTTTAACTACAAATTAGAACGATTAGAATCTTGAGTTTTTTTATGGATGATTTATGTTGTAATAATGAATTGATAGCTGAGGATTCTTTAATATCTTTTCTCCAATTTGCTGTTCATAACATATGCAAAAGGTTATTTAAAAACGTCATAAAATCTACCTTTACCAGGAATCTGATGCTAGTTGTTGATGCAGGGGGAGGGGGTGGTTAATATGATAAGTTATACAATTTTTAAGGAAAGATAAAAAGGTTGTTCGAGAATGTTGGAAACTGAACTTCTATAAATTTGATATTATTTAGCAGTCATATCCTTTGATATTTTATAATTTATTTATGTATCCTTGGTAATATGTCTTGTATTATGGTTTGTTTGATTCATTTCCAAGTGAGAGGGCGACTCCAAGATACCAGTAGAGCTGGACATATAAAAATAAATGACATTTATAAACAGGGAACATGTGTAAAAATTGCTATGACATTATTACGGAAAAAAAAATATCGTATTTATCATTTAGCCACCAATTAGTTAATTTTGTTGCTAATATATGGTTTATGTGTATTTTTTGTGAATGAGAAGGGAAAAAAAAAGAATGTTCAAACCTGTTAGGAAAAACAATTGATGTTAGTTACTTCAATTGTTAAAGTTTTTAAAAGCTATTAATACAAATATGAGCAAGATTCCTGCCTACATTGGCCTCCGAGTCTCATTTACCCAAGAAAAATATTTTTTAGAAAAGCAACTTTCTAGAAAAATCCAATGTTACTTACTATTTTCTTTTGTTAACGCAAAAAAGTTAATTTTCATTCAAATGAATGAACTATAGCAAGTTCCCATATATGTGCTTGGAAGCTCCAATTTGGGACTCATATTAGCCATAGATTATTTTTGTCTTTATAATTTTTATTTATCCAAAACTCTGCATGTCTTCAACAAGATAGAATCTAGGTTGCATTTTTTTTAACTTACAGTGTAATGTAGTGTGATACTATAGTCATTCACTCACTCAATGTTGACGTTGTTTTTAAAGACCAACAGTGCATTAAAATGGGTGCAACGATACCCGATACATAAAGTTGAATGAGGTTGCATGACACGGTGGTGAGATTCAGTCCTTGGAATAAGAGCATAACTGAACCCCTCACTTTTAAGTGGCCCATTAAATAGATTCGGGATTGTGACTTTGAGGTATCCTGAAGGTAGATTGCTTTGAAGTGATTAAAGGTTATAAGCGTACACACCGAGATTTTACTGAGCTGTCTTTGATTGTCAGGGATACAAAATGCCTTACTTCGTTGTTTGGTGACTTTAGCATCAACTGTATCAATAAAGGTTCAAATAAAGCAGTGCATGAGACTTCTAGACCATCTAGGTTTTATTCACACTATATAATTCGAGAGGAGGAATTTTCCATTTGTTTAGAACCTTGTTTTTATAGCTACGATGACTAGTTAATTTGTTCTTTATTTTTAAAAAGATGAAGATATTTTATATCTATTGGTTTTGAACATTTATTTACTCATCTACTCTCCTTCCCCCAATATGAGATGCGTTATTATATACCTAATTAACAAGGACAAGCTTAACTTTTAAAATAATTATCTAATATCATATACTTGTTCTTCCCATATCTTCTCTTTTAGCAAAGCCCATGTTAATAAGATTTCCCAAAAAGGAAAAGAAAATCCCTCTTAATAAGGCTACACTTAATATTTTCTTATTTGTTTAAATGTTGCATAGAATGAAGAAACAAACAAAATAAATTCAAAAAAAGTGCATTGGCAACGGTTTTATGGAAGCATTATAAATTTAAATTGGTTTTGCTATTTGTTATTATGCATGCACATTTCACAAATGGAGACACACTATGTGTAGAAAGTATATGGACCTGAATTCATCAACGTATGTCCTCATTGACACACACTTTCTGTAAAATGATATATTATTTTTAACTATAAGTAGTTAGGATGAACATAACACTAACTTAATTTTTGTACATGATCTTGTTAGTTTATTCTACAGATAGTTTATGCAACGCATCTATACATAAATCCTTTGTCATCAACCTCTTTTTTATGTTTGGTAGGTATATACGAAATGTTGGTATATTTAAAAAAAAATGAAAAGTTATGTGAACAATTTAACACTATGAAATGATGGCTTTTGACATTCTAAACGAACAGAGAAATAGCAGGTTCAACTACTTTTATAAGCAAGTTACAGCCTGAAGATGCAACTAGTGATCGCACAAAGTGTCTATAAAAATTATTTTTGTGGAAAGCAATAGATAGAGGTCATCACAAGTTAAATGCGGAATGAAATGTTTAAAATTTGAAGCAAAAAACCTAATTTGTAGTGTTCTAATGGTGTAACTTAAGATTCATTTACATATATTTTTATAAATACATATTAAAGACATAAATTTGTACCCTTACATGCCTTTTAGCTAGCTTCATTGACATAAGGATATGTATATGCTATTCTTGAATTTAAATTGCCAAAAAATAAACTATTTCTTTTTACATATGGGTCACTACCATTGATTGCTTGCTACTATATCTATATAAAAGTTTGAACTAGTCTAAGAAACACATTTTGATTTGCATGACTAATGCTAAAAAGAAGGGATGAAACGTGGCCTAACTTTGAAAAGTAGAAAGAGGCATATCTAACGAGGAGTAAAGTCGTAGATAAAATCTACTACGTAGCCCCCCCGGGCGGCACCCAATGGATTGAATTATTGTCCTTGTTTATATATTTGATGTCTACTCCAAAGACTTCCTCTTGAGACCAATGCTTAAGTAAACGTTAAATTCCCTGAACCAAATGGACATCACATTTGCATTCATGTTGTAATATTAATAGAATGGAACTCTTTTTTTTCTTTCTCAATTTATGGTTGTATACAAACCTTAAGTAAACATCAAGGATCAGTATGCTAAGTCATACGATTTCTAAGGAAAGATGATAAGTTTTTGAGAATGGTTGGAGCTCCACTTTTGAACGCTAATATTGCGGGAGTTACATGCGCTCGATACGTTATAATTTGAGTGTGTATCTTTGAGAACATGCTTTATCTTTTGTCTGGTCTGTTCCCAACTGAAAAAGTGACTCGCAATCTCATGAAGGATTGGATGAATTAACGGAAATGAGAAGATCATTTTCCATTCCAACCAATGAACACATGGCAAAATGTTAGAGATTGTTTAACAAAAATGCATAGCATTGTGTAATCTTAGTTAAACACATGCCATTTGGCATTGTTCTGGCATTGTTAGTAAATTCTTTTATCAAAATGCAGTTACGTAATTATTGCTTTCCCTTTCTCCCTTTTTCTTGCAACTCTTTTTTTTAACACTGATTTTTTCACATGTTTAATTGCAAATTAGAACGATTCGAATCTTGAATTTTTTAAATGGATGATTTTTGTTGTAATAGTGAATTGATAGGTGAGGAATCTTTAGTATCTTTTCTCCACTTTGCTGTTTACAACACATGCAAAAGGTTACCTAAGAATGTCATAAAATCTACCTTTAAGAGGATTCTGATGTTGGTTCTTGATTTGCGGGGGTTTTTTTTTGTAATATAATAAGTTATATAGTTCTTAAGAAAAGATAAAAAAGGTTGTTCGAGAATGTTGGAAACTGAACTTCTATAAATCTTATATTATTTAGCAGTTATATCCTTTGTTATGTTATAATCTATTTACGTATCATTTATAATATGTCTTATGGTTTGTTTAATTCATTTCCAACTGAGAGGGCAACTCCAAGGCGCTAGTAGAGCTGAACATACAAAAATAAATGAGATTTATAAACATGAAACACGTGTAAAAATTGCTCTGACATTATTACGGAAAAAAAATGTTGTGTTTATCATTAGCCACACAATTAGTTAATTCTTTTGCTAATATAGGGTTTATGTATATTTTTGTGAATGAGGGAAAAAAAAAAGATTGTTTAAACCTTTTAGGAAGAACAATTGATGTTAGTGAGGTCAATTGTTTTTTTGAAAGTTGTTAATACAAATATGGGCTAGAGTCCCCTTAAATTGGTCTTTGTGCGCCATTCACCCAAGAAAAATACTTTTACGAAAACAACTTTTTAGAAAAATCCAATATTACTTACTATTTTCTTTTATTAATGCAAAAAGTTATTTTCATTTACATAAAAAACTATGGCAAGTTACCATATTTGTGCTTTGGAAGCTCAAATTTGGGACTCATGTTAGACATCAGTTATTTTTATCTTTATAATTTTTACTTAAAACTCTACATCTCTTTAACAAGATAGCATCTAAGTTACGTATTTTTTAAGTTACAAGTGAAAAGTGCAGAAAATGTGAAAGGTAATGAAAAACTCGCATGTTACTTAAGGTGACAAGTATTTCACTAGAAGACCATTAGCACTACCTTGCCAAGTAAGGCCAACAAGGGAAATGTTGAAGACCAATGTTGATGTTGTTGTTTTTAAAGACCAAAAGTGCATTGAAATGGGTGCAACGATACGCGATAAATAAAGTTGAATGAGGTTGCATGACAAGGTAGTGGGATTCAGCCCTTGAAATATAAACGAAGTGCGTACTTTTAAGTGAGCCATTAAATGGATTCCAGATTGTCACTTTAAGGGACACATCCTTTAGGTAGATTGCTTTGACGTGATTAAAGGTTAGAGGCGAACTTGTGGAGATTTTATTGGGCTATCTTTGATTGTCATGGGTACAAAATGCCTTACTTTCTGTTTAATGACTTTAGCATCAGCTGTAATAATAAAGGTTGAAATAAAGTGGTGCATGAGACTCCTAGACCATCTAGGTTTTATTCAAACTGTATAATTCGAGAGGAGGAATTTTCGCTTTGTTTAGAACCTCGTTTTGATAGCTATGATGACTAGTTAATGTCATATGCTTGTTTTCCCCGTGTCTTCTTCATCAAAGCCCATGTTAATAAGATTTCCCAAAAAGGAAAAGAAAATCTATCTTAATAAGGCTACACTTAATGTTTTCTTATTTGTTTAAATGGTTAAATATTGCATAGAATGAAGAACCAAACAAAATAAGTTTTTTTTTTTTAACTGATAAACATGAAGTGCATTGGCAACGGCTCTATGCAAGCATTATAAATTTAAATTGGTTTTGCTATTTGTTATTATACATGTACATTTCACAAATGCAGACAGCACTACATGCAGAAAGTATATGGACCTAAATTCATCAACGTATGTCCTCATTGACACACTTTATTTTAAGTGATATGTTATTTTTAACAATAAGTAGTTAGTATAAACATAACACTAACTTAATTTTTGTACATATGGTCTTGTTAGTTTATTCTACAAATAGTTTATGCAACACGTCTATAGACAAATCCTTTGTCATCAACCTCTTTCTTATGTTTGGTAGTTCTATGTGAAATCTTGGTATATTAAAAAAAGGGGAAAATTATGCAAGCAATTCAACACTATGAAATGGTGACCTTTGATATTCTAAATGATCAAAGAAACAGAAGGTTCAACGACTTCTATAAGCAAGTTTCAACCTAAAGATGCAACCAGTGATCTCGCTGAGTATATATAAAAATTATTTTTATAGAGAGCAATCGATAGAAGTCATCACACGTTAAACCAGCAAGGAAATGTTCAAAATTTGAAGAAAAAAACACCTAATTTGTGGTGTTCTAATGGTGTAACTTAAGATTCATTTATATATAGTTTTAGAAATACATGTTAAATGCATAAATTTGTACCCTGACATGCCTTTTAGCTAGCTTCATCGACAACAGGATATACATACTATTCTTGAATTTAAATTGCCAAAAAATACACTATTTCTTTTTACATATGCGTCACATACCATTGATTGCTTGCTACTATATCTACATAAAAGTTTGAACTAGTCTAAGAAACACATTTTGATTTGCATGACTAGTGCTAAAACGAAGGGGATGAAATGTGACCTGACTCTGAAAAGTAGAAACAAGCATATCTAACGAGGAATAAAGCCATGGATAAAATCTAGTAACACCCCTGCCCCCCCGGCACCCAATGGATATCGCATTTGCATTATTGTCCTTGTTTATATATTTGAAGTCTACTCCAAAGACTTCCCCTTGAGACAAATGCTTAAGTAAACGTTAAATTCCTTGAGCCAAATGGACATCACATTTGCATTCATATTGTAATATTATTAGAATGGAACTCTTTTTTTCTTTCTCAAGTTATAGTTGTATGTAAATCTTAAGTAAACATCGAGGATCGGTATGAAAGCAACCACAAATCATATAACAAATGGAGATCAACAATCATTGAACTAAGACGACATCGTGTATCATTGCCTCTAACCAACATTATCTTTCTCTTTCTCTTTAGTTTGAAGTATCATCGTCAATACTATGGCATGTGTTTTACTTCGCAAATAATTTTAAATCATAAAACAGCAAGAAGAACAAACTAGATCCAAGTACATTGCCCTTATGTAGAATAATCGAAGTACATGGACAAAGTGTTATACGCGAATCCATAAATCATACATATACTAAGGCTAAAGTAATTTGTAAAATAAGTTATACACCAAGCTTGGGACTCATATGAAATGAATCAATCAACTATACGGACTCATAAATTTGTAGATCTCTATCTGATCCCACGTTATAATGAACTACTTGACAAACGGCCGTAAACAGTGACTAACGAAATATGACACTAGAAGGTCATTTTGTAAGCATCACTATATTAATAAATATACAATGATATAACAATGAAATGGTTGGCAAGACATATGCAATTGATAAGGGTAACATGTAATTGTAAAAATATTTTTTATATTGTAAAAGTACAAATAATACTGGTTTGATAACCGTTGTATGGGTTTCGCTATAACCAAGGAATGAACTCTGTTTATTTTCCTAAATGACACACATGTTTGTCTAATTTTGAGTAGATGTGTTGTGTCTTGTTAGAAAACTGTGGTGTGTTCCCTGATCTACAAGTTTTCAACTACCAATTATTATTTAATGAACTACTTACATTGTTAATTATGCAATTATATAGTGGGTGCGTTACAAGTTAATGATTCATCGCCACTCCTTAGGTAATTAGTGCTTCACATTTGTCATCATATATATAAGAATCATGAGGATACCTAGCTAGTCATTACCATCTTATTTAGCTCATATACAAAATCTAGATATTTTTATATCATGATTGTATTATTATTATTATTATTATTATTATTATTATTATTATTATTATTATTATTAT
>JACYFF010019584.1:3665961-3717819 GCA_017589665.1 Selenicereus undatus
ATTATTATTATTATTATTATTATTATTATTATTATTATTATTATTATGTGCCAAAATTATAATTGTATTAAATGTATGCTAAATTGAATAATTGCTACTAATTACCACTCACGAAACTTATCTCGTGGATGGATGGTTTTGTTGTAACAATGATGAACAGAGAGGTGAAGGATTTGAATAGCTCTTTTTTGGCTTTTATGTTGACAACATAAAGTTATATGTGAATTGCACAAGTCTTGCGTTTTTAGCAACGGTTGGTTCTTTTTGGTAATACGTAATATCCATTTTTTAAAAACAAATATAACAGATTGCTCAGCAATGTGTAGGACTCGAATTTCCAGTTTATTAACACGATTAAGTTGTAATTTTTGTCCAATACGTTGTAGTATGACTATCTATCTACGACAATATGTCTTGTTTTTCCAATTCACTTCCAATTGAAAAAATAACTTCGAAATGCCAAATAGGGGTAAGCAAATGAAAAAGAATGAGAAGGTCAATTTTCATTTGAGAGATTAAACATGAGCAAAAATGCTCTAACATTATTATGTAAAAAGACGCAATGTTTTGTTAAAGCTTGGCATATGTGCGCCACTTGGAGGGGTTTTGACATTATTAGTTAACTCTATTGTCAATACACGATTTATGTATTTTATTGAGAATGGGACAAGTGAATGTTTGAACATGAGAAGTGATGGTCCTTCTCCTATATTCCCAACCCTTAAAACCCTAATGGTTGCCCATCGCTCTGCCCCCAGCTGCCTCTTATCCTACCTTCTGCGGTCGGATTTTTGTTAGTGCTTCTGCATTTTGCCCTATTATCATGGGATCTGGGCGTGACTTGTGAGTCGTGCTCCAATGCCTAATTTTGGAAGGTCGTTCTATCGTGGCCGACATTGGCCTGCCGGCATAGGACCCCCTTTTAACTTCTAGCTTGCTTTGGATGGTTGAGCTTCTTACTCCTCCATTCGCATGTCAGCTCCCTTGACCTTTATTCTCTCATCTTTCTAGGGGTCGCCAATGTCTCATGGGATGTTGGAGGCCTTGGCAAGCATTGAAGGACTCAAATGCCTGGTGCCATGAAAAAAATGGGATGGTGTTCTTCATTCGAGTCCCACACCTAGACATGAAAACGGAGATATCCAAAACTGATTTTTCTCAATTGTCTTTGATAATTTACTAGTTGAATTAGATAATTTGAATCTCAAAATCTTGTTTACTTACTATGGTGTTATTATGGATGCGTATATTCTAACAACGTTGGGAAAAGAAGTTAGAAAGTATGAATTTGTAAGATTTAATGAAAAACAAGAGGGTGAAAGCAATGAATAGTAAAATTGTTGGAGCCCAAAAGCTGGAATTGGAATTTGTTTGGGCAATGGTTCAAAGGAGGCGCGCATCAAGCCTCAGCGGTAAGATGAATGCTCCTCGTAAAAAGACGGTTTGGAATGGATTCCCAAAAAGAGTTTTGCAACAATGTCTAATGCAGATTTTAGAGATGTAGAGGACAAAGATAATCAAGTGGCTGATGAGGAAGCAATACAAATGATGGGGTTGACGGCGTCAATAGTTGTTTTGACCTTGATTCTTCTGGTGGCAAAACAACATCTCCAAATATCGGAATTGAAAAACAAATTCACCCTACTTATATTAGAAAGTTTCATTAACAAAAGCCAACTAACCCTTTTGAGTCATCTACGTATGATGACGAGGAGTTCGATAGCTGTTTGAACGTTTTGATTGATCCTAATAAGTTGGACATGCAAGTTAATATGAATCAATTTAGAAGCCTAAGGAAGAAGATGATCAATGCTCATGAGGAGTCGTCGCGCAAGGTATTGCAAGATTTGCCTAGCTACTCAGACTAAAATTGTTAAAGATGCAATTGAGCTTGACAAGAAAATTGAAGTGAGTATTCTATGCAATGAGACCATGCCACACAAACTAAGAAGAATTGCTAGGAGCTTGAGAAAGAAGATGGTGAAAAGAAAGCAAGCTTAATGACCTCTCCCGACCAAGAGTATCTTCTAGCCTAAGTTAAAAGCAAGTATTGCATCATTGCCGTCTGATTTATTTGCAAATGTTATATTTTAGAGTCAGATTTTAACTGTTTGTAGTTTACTCAACTAATAATTGGAAAAAATCGAATTTTTGAATGTTAGGGGTGAAAGCTTTATAGAAAAAGAGTCCAAGAGATTTCTTACTCTTTCCTTTTTTTTTTGGGTTCACATAAACAATTATTTACACTGTACATGAATCACGAATCGAGATGCTATGCTAACTGGAGCAAAATTTGGACAGCACACTAATGTGGAAGGAATGTAGTTTTGCACTATGAATTTGGTGTACAAAGAAGGTAAGTTGTACATTGACTATACACATAATTGAACTTGAGACGATTATCCGTAATAATTTTTATCTTTTCTCTCTTGATATATTAAACTGCATCAATCGTATAATAAAACATTTGTGGATATTTTGTTTAGCAGCTAATCTTCCTCAAAGATGTAAGAACTTCCATTGATTTTTTGCTCAAATGAGGTTTCAACCCAAAACCAGCCAGTAATACATGCTCAAGCCATTCAATTTTATCAATGTGAGATAACATTCACTTTCATATTCTTTGTATTTTTATCAATGTGGGACAGTACCCACTTCATACTCTAACATGCTTCTTTACGTGTGGGCTACTAGCAAGGTCAAACATGTGCACACAATTTTAATCAAATGAAGACGGTGACAAATTAAGATGGAGCAACCTTGCTCCGATACCATGTTAATTTTTTTATATCAATTGGGTTTTCAACAAACGAGTCACGCATACAAACTCAAACGAGGTTTCAACCCAAAATTCATTGACAATAGGTGGAGCAACTCACAAGCTTATATACATATTCAAACCCTTTAATTTTATCAATGAAAAATAACGTCTATTTTTATATTATTTGTATTTTTATCAATTTAGAGCAAGACTCACTCCCATACTCGAGCAGCATCATTCCAAAGTGGTTCAATTTCTGGCACCAACAGATCTTTTTCTCTCGTTCTCCACCAGCTGCTCGATTGTTCACTTCATCTGCATAGCTGTAGAATTGTACTCGCGGGAGCTCTGATTGTCAGCTCGCATCTGCCCTAAAAATGGCGGTAATTCTGCAGATCTGTCTCTCTCTCTCTCTTCCCTTTTCATTGAGTTCGTCATCAATTTCACTGATTACAATTTCCCAATCATCTTCTCTTCTGTGTGAAATTGGAGCAGGATTCATCAGGGACGACGCTGATGGATCTGATCACGGCGGACCCAAAGGCGGCGCCTCCGGCATCGTCGTCGTCATCATCTTCGTCGACGCCGGCGGCGGCGGCGTCAATGCAACCGGCGTCGTCTCCGACGATGCCACCTCCCACGGCGTTGGGAAAACCGGTTACGGATCGGAAGAAGAGGACCACTCTTATGCAGATTCAGAATGACACCATTTCTGCTGCTAAGGCTGTTCGTGCCAATATCATGCCCCAGAAGCAGAAGAAGAGGGTAATTTGAGTTTCCCCACTTGCATAATTTTGTTGATTTTGGAGTAAATAAACTATTAATGGAATGATGTTTGACTCCAGTGGAATGAACTAAGGTTTAATGGTTGTATTCTTGTATTATGCAACTTTCTCCTGTCGAGATGTGATGTTTGATTGGTGACAATGGGGTTGGATGAATTTTACTCGGCTTAATTATCAGTTGTAAAAAGGAAGTACTTAGACTTACATTGGACGCACTGATGTAGATTTTTCGAGGTTTGTCAGTTTGACTTGACTAGGAGAAGTATGATCGTGATTATTGGGGTCTGGATCACTTGGAACGGGGACTGTCATGGAGGAATGTAATTCGTGTGACATTAGTTTCGTCTGGTTTAGGCTCAGTTTGGGAGCATGCTATGCAATGCAGAAATTGAGGGGGGGTTGAGCATGACTGATGTGAATCTCCAACGGATTTGATTCGGCTATTGTAAAGGGTCTTATGTTGTTCTGAATCTTGGGCCTTGGTGTCAAGCTATAGCCCAGGTTTCAAGAGTTAGCCTTGTTGGCTTGGTGCTTTCATGAAGAATAAAATATGAGTAAAATGGATTTTATGCGCTTCATGGAATAGGGCTTTGTTTTACCTAATAAACTGGTTCAAAGACTGCCCTTTGGAATTAGTTTTGCATGCTTATATTATTTTGTTAATTCTTTTATGACATGATCCACTGTGCTTTTCCTTTGCATGTTACTATGTGCCAATGATCAATGATAAGGATATCCACCTATGTTGTTTTTGACAGCCAGTATCATATGCTCAACTTGCAAGGAGTATACACGAACTAGCAGCTACTTCTGATCAGGTATGTAAATTCTGTTTTGCTTGTACCTATCTGTTCTTTATTCCCTCATGTCATTCTTATCTGTGTCTTTGTCATGTCTTCGTAGAAAAATTCCCAGAGGCAATTGGTGAATCATGTTTTTCCTAAACTTGCTGTATACAATTCAGTTGACCCTTCACTGGCGCCCTCTCTTCTTATGGTGAGTACTTTATGTGATATAGATGCTTTGTCATGTAATAAAAGTTATCAAAAAGCTAGGTGACTGTAATATAAGATGCTTATTGGATTGTTACATGTTGCCCGTAAGGGTAATGAGATGGATATGGGAAAGGCACTCCATCAATGAAAAATGAAACCAACCTATATAGTCTTCAACTTCCTCTGGCTCATATATATTGTTGGCTTTTGAGAATGCATGAAAATAAGCATCAATGCGATTGGGTAATGTTATTTGATTGTAAATAGCTTTTTAATCAAAACAAAAATATTTAAATGTTATTGAAAGCTGGATGTTTTTCATTGTTATATTATGAGACAAGCAAAATAAATGTTCTTGACAATACATTTGGGGAGGAGGAGTATCTTATTCAGGCCATGCATTGTTAAAATCCAGCTCGTGGCACATACTATTGATCAACAAGCTCTGTTATGTAACCCAAACAGCAAAAAAAAAAAAAGCTCTGTTATGTAACAGCAAATTTTGTCATGAGCAATGAAATGAAGTAGAAATGCTGGAAGAGAACTCCTTATTCTTCATGTCAAATTCATTATTGGATTGGGAAAAATAATTTAAGGGACATTAAGGTACTTCCTTGGTAACGAAGTTTCACATCTCTTTTGTAAGACTTCATTTACGTGGCCATTAGGCTAATTTTAACAAATTTGGACGTTAAATTTTTTACATAAATTGGGCCTTCAACAAAGAGTTATGCATATAAGATTAAATAAGGTTCCAACCTAAAACTAATTGGCCATGGGTGGAGTAACCCACAAGCTCATATACATGCTCAAGTCTGTCAATTTTATCAATTTGGAACAAACCCATCTTTCGCACTCCAACACGCCCCCTCATATGTGGGCTAATAACGAGGCCCAACATGTGCATACAATTTTAACAAAAACAGGGATGCTTGGAAATTAAGGTCGAGCAATACGGTCTGATACCACGTTAAATTTTATATTATATCAGTTGAGCCTTCAACAAAGAGTTATGCATATAAACTCAAGTGAGGTTCCAACGTAAAACCAATTGGTCATGGGTGGACCGGTGGAGTAACCCACAAGTTCATTTACATGCTTAAGTCCATTAATTTTATCAATGTGGGACAAAGTCCACTTTCACACACCAACATTGGATGCATATGTGGCATAAGCTCATACTCTGGTCTGAGTTTGAGCTAGGCCTGTTTTCAATGGCATTTGGAACAATCAATTGGCTTGCCTGTAGGCTGTAGCCTGATCCAATGCTCCCAGTTCATGGTTGAACTGATGCCGGCTGTTAACTAGCCAGCCGGGGTTTGATGCCGGCAGCCATATATTTGGCGTCCTCAATAGAGGTCTTTTAGCCACATGATCCTCTTCTAGGGATCTCTTGGGTTATGCTTTTGCAAAAGGAGCACTCTCTTCCGTTTGTACTTTCGTGTGTTGGTAATTTATAAAGATAGCTTTAACTTCTGCTGCTTATCAATGTAGGGTGGAAAACGGTCTCCAATTGACAAACGTAAAGGAATGAACATAATTTGCTGGTTTTGACAATTTAAAAGGAATACCTAATTGCCCATCCATGGAGGCATGGACCATGATAATGACAATTTTGTGGTTGTTAGCCAATTAATCTGTATTCTCTGGGTATGACTTCTGCAGTTGAACCAGCAGTGTGAAGATAGAAGCGTTCTGCGCTATGTTTATTATTACTTGGCCAGAATTTTGTCAGATACGGGTTCACAAGGTCTGAGCACTGGTGGTGGAATTCCAACTCCAAACTGGGATGCGTTGGCAGATATTGATGCTGTTGGTGGGGTTACTCGAGCTGATGTTGTACCCAGAATTGTTCAGCAACTTACTACGGAGTCTTTAAATGAAGATGTTGAATGTGAGTCATATTTTTCTATTTATTTTGAAAGCTCTTTTTTTTTTTTAATTTATAGAATTGTACTGTCCAACAAAGCTTACACAACTAAGCCTTTTGATTTAAAAAAAAAAACTAGTTTGATGAGAATATAATCCAATAATAGCTTGAGAAGTGCTGTTATATCTTGATACTTGTGCTTGCTATTATTCGGATTGAAAGTTTGTTTCTTGCTTTTTTCTGTCCTTTTTTTTTGGTAGTGCACAAGTTGCTTGAATAATTAGGAAACAACTTGGATGATGGCCATCATATTTTGTTATCATGCGCAAGTTTCATGGCCCATGAGTTATTTTGTAGTTTTTGGCTCTGGCTTTGGGATCAACTTTTATGTCTTCTAGGCCGAGTAACCTTTGAACATTGTTATCGTTCTCTATGTTAAAACTTGGGTACATAGTGATTTCTGACTCGTTAGAGCTGCCACTTGCTAGCTCCTGAATTTTGTCTTCTGGCCTAGACTTGAACTCGGTATTACAATCTTGTTGGTCAGGTCAGATATTTGATGATGTTTTGAGTAGGACATGTTTTTTTTTTTTTTTCCCCAATCTAATCTAGCAGACCTTGTCGGGCAATTAATCAGAAGCTCATCCAGGAAGTCAATACCTGACTCCAGAGCTTGAAACTATGATGCAATTTGTAGCAGGTACCTGAGACTAATCTACTGAGCTAATGCTTGGTGTCTCTCACAGATGCCCCCCTTTCAGTTTTTTTTTTTTTTTTTGGGGGGGGGGGTGTTAAATGTTACCCTTGCAAGTAAAGATGGGACCTCTAAAGGACAATAGAATGAAAAGCATTGACTGACCTCTTACGGGATCTTTCATTCTAGCCATGCAAGACTCAGCCCAAGCGGTCGTCCAGAGCCACACATAAGCAGATGTACCAGTTAGCACTTCTTTTCTGAAATCTCGACTCTTCCACTACGATCTTCCGGCCTGGCTTTGTCCACAAAGCTGCGGTTTTGCGGTATTTTCTGCTTCAGTTGTTGCTTTGGGGAAAGAATGGGTAGCCACATTGAGAACCCAGGACCTCTTTTATTTCGCTGCTACCCCAAGAAGTGCTCCTCGACAGATTCCATATGCACTTCTGGGATTGAGCTAATCTTTCATTGATGTGAAAAAATCGTGACCTTCCTGACCCCATAGAATATGGGTTGTCTGAAGTCAGTTAAGCTCGTCATTGTTTTGAAAATCTTGGTCAGCTCTCTCCGCTTGAGTGAGAATGCTCTCTGGGGCCTCCCATGAAGGACTTTCTTTCCTGTGGGGGAATTCTTCCAATAGCTTGTGTTGCAGGCTTGCAGCACATCCAAATCCCAATCAGAATTCCTGGAAGGACTGCAAGGTGGGAAGACTGAGAACAGCCTTTCGCAGAAAGGAAGCTCAGGCTGTTGAGGTGTTTGATGCACGAGTCCATTTGAATCCAAAGTTGTAAAAAAAGAAAATCGTTTATTTTTTAGCACCTTGAAGTGCCCATTCGTTTTTATCAGCAAACTTTCTTGTCTTAGTTTAATTTTTTACTACCTTAAGCTTGCAACATTGGTTTTTTTGAAGGGGGGGGGGTTTGAAAGATTGGTATAAATGGAATGTAGCTGTGATAACAAAATGTGCATGGCATGGGCTAAAATGTCTGAGGGGTTATGGATTAAGTGGGTGAATCACTACCATGTTAAAGGTAAAACAATTTGGCAATGCCGGCCAAATTCTGAGGTTCTGTTTCATCTTAGAAAATTTGGTGGAAAAAAAGGTTGGAGGCAAAAAAATGCAAAGGAAAAAAAAGTAGACAGAAAGTGAGTTTTTTGTCTTGTTTGGATTGAGGAGAAAAATACAAGATTTGGATGAGAAATTTGAATGTTGATAAATTACTTAAATCATATTGATATCATTTAAGCAGTGAAAGGTTGGAGGAGGTCCATTCTTTTGGGAACCTTTCCCAAACTTTCCTCACAATTTTAAGTGGAAAATTTATCACTTGTTTGTAACAATTTTTTCATCTAATTTTCCTCCATATTTTTTTTCTTTGTGATTTCCTGTAAACCAAACACAAGAAAATGGTTACTTTCCCAAATTTTTTCTTTCCACCAAATTTTCCAAGGTCCAAACGGAACCTAAAGATAGTTGTTATTGGAGGGGAATATTGAAAGCAAGGGACATAATGGAGAAATGTTTTGATGTGAATGCTAATGTGTGGTTCCAGGATGCTACTGGTGGTTATACTGCCAGAACTGGATATGATTTGATGAGAGAAAAACTTTGCACTCTATCTTGGTATCCTCTTGTGTGGCACAAAAACAGAATTCATAGAAGTGCTTTCCTGGTCTGATGGTATTGCATCAGAGGTTATTAACAAGAGATAGGCTCAGGGAGTGCGAGAGGGGTTGGTGGAGTAGGAAGAGTTTTTATGCCCACGGTGTTGGCTATCTTATTAGGTCTTGAGCGGTTCAAATCTTTAGTACATTTTGAGGTGAAGGATGAGTCAAGGGTGTTATTTTGGCATGATGTGTGGTGTGGGGAGCGGCCTTTGAAGACTCTCTTTCCAGATCTGTTCAGGATGGCTCGTCTGAAGCATGCCACGATCCACGAAGTTGTTTCTTGGAATGGGGATGCTAGCCATTGGAACTTGACTTTTGTGAGGAATCTTAATGATTGGGAAGAGGACAGTTTTTGTGATTTGCTAGCCATACTTGCTGGCAAAGAGGTTCTGTCGCAAGAAAAGGATGAGATTGTGTGGCCTTTTAAACTCTAAGGGATCCTTCAGCATCAAGAGTTTTTGTTCCACACATTCTGATGTCTTGGGTGGTTATGATTTTGCCGCTAAGTCCATTTGGAAGTCTAAAGCTCCCACAAAAGTGTGTTTCTTTGCGTGGGCAGCCTCCATAGGAGGGATCCCGACTGATGACATGCTTAAAAGAAGAAATTTTAGAGGTCCAAGCAGATGCTCTCTGTGCTTGGAGGAGGAAGAAACCGCGGATCACCTTCTTGTTCATTGTCGTTGGGCTTCCTCTCTTTGGGATTTAGCTCTCTCTCTTATGGGGGTTAGTTGGGTTCAACCTTCTAATGTTAGAGACGTGGTGGTAGCTTGGACGAGAAGGATGAAGAAGAGTTGGGTCCTCGAAGTTTGGAACATGGTGCCTTTGGCTATTTGGTGGACTACATGGAAGGAGAGAAATCGTTTTATCTTTGACGATAAAGCCGTGTCGTTTCAAGAGTTCAAGCTTTATTTTTTGAGGTTGATGTATAGCTGGAGTGCCGGGCCTTGTGGTAACAGAAATTTAAACTTTTTGGCTTTTGTCGATTGCATTATGGATGAGAGCATAAGAGCATAATGTTTTTGTATTTGCCCTTTTTGTATATGGGTGACATCCCCTTGGTGTCCTTTTAATATACCTATTGATTACTTACCAAAAAAGAAAAACAAAAAAGAGATAGGCTCAGGGAGTTTGGGCTGCAAGTTGAGTCTGAATGTGTGCTTCGCAGCCAAGGGAGTGAGATCCATCCTCATATTCTTTCACTGTGAATGCACCGGGGCTGTTTATATTTAGGTATTGTCTGAAATCTTACGGTTAAAGTTCAGATGTTTGTCCTGGGATTTTTGGATTTATCAAGGCTTAATGTTTAGCGGGCTAAAAAAAAAAAAACGCAAGCTGTACGTTTCTAGTACAGTGGTGATATATCTGTGTTGGCAGGAGAGGAACAGAACGATTTTCAAGGGAAAAAATAGAGATTGTTTTATGCTAGTTAAAGAATGTGGGAGGATGATACTTAGTAGATGTAAAGGAGTAGCTAGCTGAGTTTTGTACAGTTTACTCCTGGGTATACCAGGGTTCAGTTTGTGATGATTTGGTGAAGAGGACTATAACATATCTACAGACAAAACATTGATTTGAATGACAATTATAGTCATAGCTCTGATGAGGCAATTTACCCTGGTTTGTTTTGTTTATGTGTCGTAGTTGCCTATCCAAAACCTTATCCACCTAGCAGGCTCCAATTGGTTTCCTGCTCCCACCCCCATACTAGTAGACCCACATGATTTCTATGAGCAACAGCCTCGAACTGATGATCACCTGGCACTGGCTGCTAGTTATGCTCTTTGTAGCCTTCTTGAACCCCTCATTCACCCCCTTCACCCACACTAGTCTTTCTCCTCCTCACCCAGTGCTTTCTTTTCTTTGTTCGAGCCTTCTTCTTCTTCTTCTTCTTCTTCTTCTTCTTCTTATTCTATGGAGGATTTCAACATGTGGGGATTTTTTCAATTTGGATTTGCTTTTGCTATCGCCGCAAGGGTTCAAATTTGAGCTTTCTGGGCTTTTACTTTGCTTGCTCTATTACTTAACTGCGGTCCACAACAAAAAATCAAAACCTAGGAAGAAGAAGAAACTGAAGTTGGTTTTGTAGCCTTTGACTTTCCAAGTGTTTGATAATGAAGAAGAGGGGCCACAAACCTTCAATTTCCATTTCTCTCTCATAAAAGCTTGTTCCTGGTGCTTTGTTGGATAATTGTCTTTTGGATCCCTAGTCTAAAATTTTGGCTCGCGTTTGAGTTTTATAATGTTGCTGAACTTAGTTAATCTTAACTTAGTTCTGATAAAGTTTGCTTGCTCTCTGTGGTTCGTTGTCCTGGATATGGATCTTCAAGCATGCTGCAATGGCGATGGCGGTGAAGGGCCGAGGCTGATGGGGATAGTGGGGCAAAGTTTGGTTGAAGTTCCCCCCTATCTCTCCCCCTTTTTTGGATGAGGAGCCCAAAGTTTGAGATTTAGTAACATTTGATTGACGATGAAGAGATGGTGGATTATCTCCTTTATTGTCGTGGGGTTTTGTCACTTTGGCATTCGTCTCTTTCCTTGATTGGTGTTTGTTGGGTTAAACCTTTCTTTGTTAAAGATGTTGTGATGGCATGGAGAAGAAGAATGAAGAAGAGTTGGGTTTGTGGTGTTGGGAAGGTGATTCCTTTGGCAATTGGGTGGTGTACATGATAGAATAGGTAGGCCAGCCGGGTTGGGCCGGGCCGGAGCAACCCGTCCGGTTGAACCGTGGGTCGATGGGTCAAAGCTTGTTGAACGACACCACAAGTTTTAGTAGGGGTTGGGTTGTGGATTTAACATGTTAACCGTTATAATTACATGTAACATCATTAAAATTTGTTTAAGTTGAAACCTGCCCGCAGAACAAAACAAAACGGGATGGATTTGCCCGTAACCTATTCACTGGAGGTCTTGGCCGGTTTTGACACAGGGCGGGGACCGGTGGACCTGGGTTGAACCGACCCAGGTCCCTGCGCTGCATGAAAGGAAAGGAATCGTCGAATATGTAGGGAAAAGCTTTATCCTTTGAACATTTCAGACTCTACTTTTTGAGAATCTTACATTGTTGGAGTCTTGCACTTAACGGTGCAAGAAGCATATGTTTTTGAGATTTATCAGATACTATTATGTATGAGAGCTTGAGGGCATGATATTTTTTAATTTTTTATTATTTTTTGAGCTCACCTTTTGTACATGGATGGCGTCCTCTTGATGTTCATCTAATGCGGTTCATTGATTTCACATAAAAAAAAAGGATCTAAGGGATGATGTTAACTCACACAAAGGTGGTGTTGGAATTCATTGAGGATAAGGTGCCACATCATCATGCTGACTGGAACATCACCGGAGAGTGGGAGACAGTACTAAAGAGTGCTATCCAATATTTGGGTTTGGACGAGTCGGGTTTGGACAAATTAGACATTCGGACAAAGCACTATACTTGGACTGATTTAGATATGATGACCAAACGTGAACCCAAACCCAAGTGTCCTATGTACAACTAAGAGTGAGCGGTTCCGGGTACTTGCCCAATTTTTTGGGAACCGGAACTGGTACCGGTCCCTAACTTTTGGGAACCAGAATTGGAACCGTAATTTTCAATTTCGGTTCCGATTCCAGGGTACGCGTCAAGCCTAATGTTGAAATTTTAGCATCTAACAAATTAAATTTTCTTATTTATTGGGAGGGGAAAGGGGATATTTGTTCTTTTTCTACCTTCTATCTTTACACAAAAAAAGAAAATTAATTTATTAAATTTGTATCTTTTTCATAGTTATTTGAAAACTATAATGATCCATCTTTCAATTAGCAGTAAAAACTTAAATTGATATTGCGTTAAATTTGCTATTTGAAGAGTCACTTTTTGCAAAGAAAAAAATCAAATAGAAAAAAAATAGTGAAACAAAAGAAAAGGTAATAAAAAAATAAAAAATTAGTCATTTTCCTCTCTCTAAACATGTTCCAGGTACCAGATTTTTTTTGAGAACAGGAACTAGAACTTATTGGATTGATTTCTTTTTTTCAGTAATCAAAACTAGAACTATTTCACTGGTTCCGAACAGGTTTAAGGGTACCCAAGAATCTTGCTCACCCATATGTACAACTTGATTGTTTGAATGTTCGAATTCGTGATTTAAACTTTTGAAAATTCCTACAAAAACTACATATGTGACCGGATCGGAACCTGAATTTTTGAGTCCGTATACAGTGGTCCGAAATTTTTTATCTAAATTTTTGGACAATTTAGACCCAAGTTTTTCCTAAATGCAATTGGCCAAATGTCCAAACCCGAATTTATCACTAAATTCGGTCAACCTCGACCTGGATAATGAAACTTGAATTGAATCCGAGTGTCAATTTCGACATGATTGATTGTCCGAATCTTAGATCTGGAAGGATATTTTGCAACCGAAGCAGGATGTTTTTGGGCCGGACAAACTGTTGCGAGTGCTACTACTAAATTATCACCACATACCCTTGTGACTGGTGGGGTGCTGTAAAAAAGTGAGTTGAAAAAGTTCAGATTTTAGAAATGAATCCACCTAACTTGGGGGGTACTAAAATTGAACTGTTAAAAAAAAGAAGAAGACATGGCACTGCTTAAGCTGGCCAAAATTAGCTGATATTGCGAGGTGGACATACGGCTGAAAACTGAGTGATTACTGATGGCATGAGGCAGTACCCTTATTCCTCTTCTTTTTTGAGGTGGTGCTGGCACTTATGAGGTTGAGGTTTTGTCAAGAGAACAGAGGAATAGGAATTTGGACCTGGTATGCACACGATAGGCTGATAATATTCTTTTTTTATGTAAGAACTACAACCTCAGATTTGATCTCTTGTGTATTTGTGTACTGTGTTGTCATGTGAGGTGTATTGCCACAGGTGTAGAAGATTGTAGGCATTTTCAAGTGACTAGTTCTTTGTGGAAGATATTTGGGATGGCAAAAATGTTAATTATGGGAAGGTGCCAAAATGGTAGCATCGAAGCTTAAAAATATTACTGCCACTATTGGCTTGACATCTTCAGGCTATGAAAGTAAGGTTATTCATTTCCTCTCTAGAATTGAAAAGAACTGTGCCCAAACAGAGTGTGCACCGCACACCTCCGGCAATTAGAAGGCTTAGAAGGCAAACAGAGTTGAGGAGGCTCGAATTTGGCGTGAACTATGACTGGGCAAGTGCCTCTTCTAGAGGGAATGAGTGATGTTGGTGCTGTATGTTTAGGATGCTTCTTGGAATGCGAGGGGCATTAGTGATCTTTGCAAGAGAGATATTTTTAAAAGTTTTTTGAGGGATTGGAAGCGTGATCTTATTTGTCTACAAGAGACAAAGTTAGAAGAAGCTTCACTTTCTATTATTCGCAGTTTGTGGGGGCACTTGTCTGTTGATTTCGTGTTTCTTAAAGCTGCAGGTGCCTCTGGGGGCATTATAGTGATGTGGGACAAGAACACCTTCAACTTTGTCTCTTCCTCTCGGTGGGAGTTCTCGATTACTTACATACTTCAAATGGTAGAGGGCGACTTCACATCGGTGTTTTCTCGGGTTATGATTCACAAGCTAGACTTGATAAATTGAGGTTTTGAGAGGAGCTTCAACGAACTAGAGATGGATGGCCTGGTCCGTGGTGTATTGGGGGAGATTTCAATGAAATTTTGTATCCCTAAAAAAGAAGCTCGGGATTTTGTCCAATGAATACTATGTTGGAGTTTTATGACTTCATCAATTATTCTGCCTTAGTGGATCTTCCTTTGCATGGGGGTAATTGTACTTGCTTGAGAAGTGGTGGGGATGATGCTTGTTCGAGGTTGGACCGCTTGGTCTCTGTGGACCGGGAGGAATAGTTTAGACTCATTTCAGACTAGATTGCCAAGGGCCCTCTCGGATCATTTCCCAAATAACTCTAGTAACTCTAGAGAGTGCTAAGCTGGAGAGTGGGAAAGTTCCTTTCAAGTGCGAGAGCATATGGCTCAAAGCTGAGGGGTTCTTTGATCTTATTAAAAAATGGTGGGAGGAGTTGGAAGCTAAAGGCTTTGCCAATTTTGTGCCTGCAAGGAAACTTACTTCGTTAAAGAGGAGTTGAAGAAATGGAATACAGAAGTCTTTAGGGATTTTAAGTTAAGGAAATACAACCTATTGGATTCTATTAATGGTTTTGATGTGAAAGAAAAGCCTATTGGTCTCAGCAATGATGAAATTGACCAGAGGGAGGCTAGAGAGGAGTTGGCAAGGGTTTTGCAGATGGAAGAAATTTCTTGGAGGCAGAAGTCGAGGGCTTTGTGGCTTAGAGAAGGTGACCGCAACACAAAGTTTTTCCATGGAACAACTACTTTGCATGGGAAGTTCAACTTTATGTCTGCAGTGGTGATTGAGGCGAATTGTTATTAAACGATTGAAAATGTGAAAAGCTCTATACATGACGTCTACAAGGAGTTGTTTTCTGAGACCGAACCGTGCAGATCAAAAGTGGATGGCTTATCACTACCCTCTCTAACTAACTCTACTAGGGAGGTTCTTGAGATGCAATTCAATGAAGAGGAAGTCACTAGAGCTCTACATGACTGTTGTGGGGATAAGGCGCCTATTCCAAATGGCATGACTATGGCTTTCCCTCAAGCAAAGTGGGATACAGTACGAGGGGATGTGTTGTGTTGACCATGTTCTTGGAGTTTTACACAAATGGGAAATTTTTGGCTAGCCCTAATGCTACTTTAATTGGCTTATTCCAAAGAAAGCTGATGCATAGAATATAAAGGATTACCGTCTAATTAGTTTGGTTGGTTATATTTATAAGTTGCTCTCAAAGGTGTTAGCTCGTAGGTTGAGAGGTGTCATTGGGGGTCTCATTTATGAGAATCGGAATGCCTTTGTTGGGGGTAGGCAGATTGGATGTTGTGCTTATTGCAAATGAGCTGGTTGACTCCATGACTAAGCTAGGTAAGTCGGGGGTTATTTGCAAGATAGACATCGAGAAGGCTTATCGCTACGTTAATTGGAATCTTCTTATTTATGTTATGAAAAGAATGGGGTTTGGGGAGAGTTGGATAGCTTGGATTCGCCATTGTATTTCTTCTGTTTCTTTTGCAGTGGTAGTTAATGGTTTCCCTTCTCAGTTCTTTTTTGCCTCTAGAGGGTTGCGCCTGGGTGACCCTATCTCTCCTCTTTTATTCTTATTGTAATGGAAGTTTTATGGCGGGGCTTATATTTGGGTTCTCTGGAGGCTGATCGAATGCATTCACTACTAATGTCTCTCACCTCCTCTTTGCTGATGATACAATTATCTTTTGTGATAATGATTGTTAGCAAATAGTGAATTTGCATGTCATTCTTATTTCGTTTGAGGCGGTTTTTGGCCTAAGAGTCAATCTAGAGAGCTCCATCTTACCAGTTGGGCAAGTGGACAATACCCAATTGCTTGCAGGTGTTCTAGGTGGCTGCCCCATTGATTCTTTTCCAACTTCCTATATTGGTCTCCCTTTTGGTGTGAAATTTAAGGATAAATCCATTTGGGAACCTTTAGTTGAACATTTTCAGAGAAGACTATCCAGGTGGTAATCAAAATACCTTTCCAAAGGGGGGAGGCTGAAACTTATTAAAAGTGTTTTGTTGAGTATTCCGGTTTACTTTCTCTCACTCTTTCTTTTACCGCTCTCGGTGACGAATAAGTTAAAAGCTATTAAGAGAAAATTTATTTGGGGATCTTTTCGTGGTGACTTCAAATATCATCTTGTTAGGTGGAATGTTATCAAGAATCCCGTACTTAATGGGGGATTAGGTGCTAGGGATCTTAGACCCTTCAATGAGGCATTGCTCGGCAAGTGGATGTGGAGATACATGAATGAGAAGGAGAGCCTTTGGAGAAGGGTGGTTAGGAGCAAATATGGTGATAATGGTCTTGGATGGTATCCCTGCAAACCAAGTGGTGCTTGTGTGCAAAGTTTGTGGAGATTAATTCACAAAGGATGGGGAAGATTTTATCATCATTTTGCCTTCGAGGTTGGTGTTGGGTCTTCTATATTTTTTTGGCACGATCGTTGGTGTCAGGGGGGTCTACGAGATCTCTTCCCCTCTCTTTATGTGCTTGCTGTGAATAGAGATGCTACTATTGCATATTATTGTTAACCTGGGCCTGACACTATTTTGTGGTCTCCAGTTTTCATCCGCGATGCTTTTGTTGATGACCCTATTCTTGCCACCTTTCACAGCTTGTTGAATGAGATTACACCCTACGACCCAACTCACTTGATGTGGTTACTTGGAATCTCAACTCTGAAGGAGTTTTCACTATCAAATTTTGTTATTTAAAGCTCTTCTCTTATTCTGTCGTTGCCATTCAGTCTGGTTCTTTGGGTGGTTCCCTTGGAAAATTATTTGGAAGGCTTTAGCTTCCTTAAAGGTGTCTGTTTTTGTGTGTGAAGAAGCTTCGCATGGTAGTATTTCGACATTTGATAATTTACAAAGGAAGGGAAACGTCTTGGTGAATAGATGCTCTATGTGCAAAGAGGATTTGGAGTCGCCTAATCACCTATTGTTGCATTGTCAATTTTTAAGGGCTCTTTAGGAATTAGCCTATAGTTGGTTTCTATGATACCCATAACCTCCATTTTGGCCCGGGGTACCCGTGTCGGACATGACACTCCGCGGATAGGACATGGGATACATGTTGGACCCTTATGTAAACTCTAAAGCAGGAGGGTAAAAAAAATTAGGAATATATGGTCTTTTTCCTTCTTCGTTCATTATTATTTTAATAGATTTTTAATGTTCAACCATTTGACAAGTGCATAACCTTTTCGCTATTGAAATGTTCTTGGAAGATTAACTTGAAATTGCAACTTCCATATGTAAAATAATAAGTCCTCATATCCGTATTCAAATTTTGGCCAGTGTCCCCATGTCCCAAAGTTAGAGCTTTGACAAGTCGGATCCGTTCTTGTGTTCGACAACCCATAGCCCCTTACCTAAGTGCATGTAACATGGTTGCTTGGGGGTTTCTAGGATTGTTTCTGAATCTGTGAGGAATCATCATTTGGCTTGGGGGGGTGCTTTTGGTAGGAAAGTTATTTAGAAAAGTGTCTTATTGATCCCACATGTGATTTTTTTGGACTATTTGGCGAGAGAGAAACAAAAGTCTTTGAAGGAGATGAGACGCCTCCTCAACAAATCAAATATATTACTATAAAGACTCTTTTTCTGGGATGGTGGGAACTTTTGCCAATCTTCTTTTGATGTAATTGATTTTGCGAATAGGTTCCTTCTTGGGTGTACATAACCCTTTTGTGGGATATCTGCTTGCGTCCATCCTTTTGTTCATATTTTATTTATATATATATTCTACTCTTTTTCCTTATTAAAAAAAAGTCTCCAGCTTGTTTATTTTGTTTCTCATAATGTAGCCATAATTTTTTTTGTTTCTTTGTTGAAGTTCATGCACGGAGACTACAGGCATTGAAGGCTCTGACTTATGCTCCTTCAAGTGACTCTGAAATTCTTATGAAAGTGTATGAAATTGTCTTTGCGATTCTTGATAAGGTTTGTCAACACTCTATTTCACTTTGCAGAAAATTACTCTGGATGCTGCTTTAACGATTCAGCCTGGCTAATAATTACGGCTTTGTTGGTCAATTATCCTTTAAATTGCTTTTTATCATGAAACTGTTGTGTTTTTATACATTCTAGTCGTTCTTGAAACCTTTTTGAAAACAATGACTTTCCTTTGCTTAAGTTTGAGAAATCATGAAATGGAAGAAAGGTGCTCTGAGAAAAGTCAACACCATCTGACATTTTGAATTGGCTGACTCTTTGATAGTGTGGAAAAGCCTATCTACAACTTCTCGTTGCACGGCATCCATCAGCTCATTTCCCTTATTTTGTTTTCCCATCTTCCTTTGTCCATGGTCTGGATAGCTGAAAAAGAGAAGTTTGGACCTTTTTTTTTTCTTTTCCCCCAAGCTTGGATTGTAGCTCCTAAAGCAGAATGCCTCTTAAAACTTTCGCTGCTCCGTTTCTATAGAGTAGTGGGTAGTCTATTGTTTCTAAATCTAGGGTCTAACTGAACTAGGCTCTCTGTGATTTTGCAATTCAAGGGTAAGACTGTTACATTAGGCCTCCATACCCCACTTGGTGGCCGGATTTTTGGGGATTTGGATTTTTGTTTTCCGGGCTTCTTATTTGTGCTTAGGGTACTTGTTTTTATGTATATGACAACTTGGTGTCTACTTGCACTTCTTCTAATGGTGTTAAGGAGAAAGGGTTGAAGAAGGACGTAACTTCTTCTGATATAGTCATTTATGGGCTGAAGCATTTGAAGTGTTTGAAGTGTTCTAATGATAACAAATTAACAAGAGTATCAAGTTGCCCTTTTTGGGGATGTTCTGGAACAGTCAGTGTCATGTTTTTGGACCATGAGTCATAGTTACAAGGAACGCTTCCGGGATCGCTTAGTCTGGAACACGGATCGGCGATTATTGCCCAACTTTAGTTTGATTTAGGGTCCGGATCCGCTTGTTCTCCAAACATGGATTGCGGGGGCATGGTAGGATCCTGGTAACTATGCCATGGATAAGATTCATATGTGCTACCTTCAGGGCCATGATGCTTCTGCCCTCCCTTCTAAATCTAAATATTGGTCACCTCGCTTTAGCACCTTTCTAATAGATTCTGTATCCTTATTTGCAAATGATGACTTATCTGTCTATAAAGTATGCATATCATCCGTATGCCTTGTTGAACGATGCACTTATGTTTAGGTGGTTCCATATATTTCCTGGTCCACTAGCGAGGCAGCTGAGATGTCTCTTTGGAAGAATTTTTTCAACTTTACATTAGAGTGGGTTGAAGTAAAATGACTCAAAAAGTTGGTTTGTACTTTTTTCCAGTGGAGTAGCAGGTAATCAAAGCCTTTTTTTAAAAAAAATCTGGAAACCCTTGAAAACCACCATTTTGCAATTCATGGGCAATGCCTCGTACATCTTAACACCCCCATGGTGTGTTTTGTCTAGGCTTGGTTTATATTATTTACACAGAATGACCTGTTCTAGCGACTGATATGTTTATCTATCTTTTGGTTTACAATATTGAAAGCGTACTTAATGTTCCTCATTTTTCGTCTTTTGTTTCTCCTAACCTTCTCTTAATCTCTCTTCTATCGTGGGGTTGTTTGTTTTGTTTTTCGCTTGTCATATATGAAGACCATTTAGATGGTTTCTTATTCATGGCCTTTAACCTTTCAGGTTGCGGATGGACCCAACAAGCCTAAGAAAGGGATTTTTGGGACAAAAGGTGGTGATAAGGAGGTACTAATAGTTGGCTTAAACTGGCCGCCACTTTGAGCTTTGTGTTATTTGAATATATCTGATAATTTTCGATAAGTTAACTGAAATTTCCTTTGAAAATGAAATTACAGTTCATTATCCGTACTAATTTACAATATGCTGCAATAAGTGCTCTGAGAAGACTTCCTTTGGATCCAGGCAATCCAGTATTCCTTCAACGTGCTGCTCAGGGGTAAGCTTTTACCAGCCATTATTTTTGTGTATGCAGCCTTGGCCATATAAAATTCGTTTTATGCCCTTACTGTGAGTTTCCTGTAAACTTTGGGAATTTTAAAGGAAGATAAGTTTTGACAAACTTTTCTGGGTAAAGCGCATATTGAAAAATCTGTAATAATTGTTTAGAGTCAACTTTGAAAAAAAAAAAGAATGAAAACTTTATTTCTTTGATCATATAGATATGTGTATGCATGAATGTGATATCTGATGTGGAGCCACCCTTAGAATGACAAATACCTTATCTGCAAATGGCTCGAACTGTGGTCCCTGCATGCATTGAATGTTTTATGTGCTTAGCATGGATTATTAGTGGTTTTTTAGGTTTACGAATTATTTTGGTGGATTGTTTTTATTCTTAACCCATCTAAACAAGTCTCAAAGTGTGGTAGAAAAAGAGAAGAAAAAAAATAGTAAAAAATGACCAAACTATCCTTACTGTCCCCAACTGCTTGTACCATGTCTGACGACCACAAAGGTGCTGTTGGCTTTTGTTCACAGAACCTAGTGGGTTGGCTATGCTACAATAACTGTATTTGGGTATACCAGGCATAAGCTATTTACTAGTGAGGTTGTGTCTGCTAAAATCTTGGTAGTTGTTGTGGTATAACCTTTTAGAATTTGTTTATTAGGATGTGTATTTCTTTATGAGGAAATCTGCATGGGCTGGAGGGAAGTCTGGAGACTAGAGAGGGACCATAAGGGTAATGGCTCCTTTTTGGCAATGGTCAGATGGACAGTTACAAACATGGAAAGGTATGAAATGATTTAGCAGAGGAGAGGCGATAAGGGAGGGGTGTCAAGGAGAGAAAAGAGAGGAGGGAAAAAGGGTTTGATCATCAGTAATTTGGTTGGCATTAGCAGATTGAAGGTGGGGATGTAGTGGACAGAAGAGGATGGGACTTGGTCGAGGTGCATTGGAGACTGGTGGTGGCTAATGGATCCTTGAAAAGTGTCACTGGTGTTTTTCCAACCATAGATGCTACTTCTGTCAAGTGAGTGATAGGGTAGGAAAGTGGTATAGAATATGGATGACAACAGCTCAAATTGTTGTAAGATTTACGCAACACATTTACATTAAGACGTTCTTGTATGTGTTATCAGTGTTTCCGTGGTGTTACCATATATTTATTCCTGCTATTCCTTTTTCTATACTCATCAGATTGGCGAAAAGAGTGATTTGATTGTGGATATTGGTTATATAAATAATTCAAGTACAGTTTATGCAGGGGATGCATGATGCATCCACTGAGAAGGGAGGGTAGTGGGGGAGGAGTAGTAATGTAATATTTAATATGTTTGGGTGTAAATCCCTTTATTGTATGGTGATTAGTCCTACCTGTCGAAGTGATTGAATAGCCCCTCATTCCTCTTCTCATCCCTCTATTCGCTCTCGAGGAGTAGGCCTCCATACATGTGTAAGCTTTTAATGTCATTATTGGGTAGCATGGAACGAGTAGTTCAGACATATTGAGTGCCTTCTCATGCGTGCACAGACATATCAATTAACTTTGTTTTATGCTGTGATGTCACTTATGATGTACAGAGATATTGCTTTTGAGTTATACAGTGTATGCTGAAAGGAAAATGCATGCTTGCAGGATCTCGTTTGCTGATCCTGTAGCTGTGAGGCATTCTCTGGAGATACTCTCTGAGCTAGCAGCTAGAGATCCGTATGCTGTTGCAATGACTTTAGGTAAGTGTGCTTTATAACATGAAATACTTTGATGAAGTTGAAAATGAGTTTAAATAAAGGTCACCTGTTCTATTCTCTCTCCCTTAGTCATTGTTTTGTCGATTCATGGAATTCATTTTCTTTTTCTTCCCCTGTTTTTTCTTTTTTTCCCCTCAGGTTGGATAACTTTACATTTTTGTTAAGATTTAAATCTATTGCTAATACCACTTTCACTTCTAAGCTGGCACCTGTTACTGTTTGTTCTTGTTTTCTTTACACCCCCCAGGGGACCTAAGAGAAAACCTACTAACGAAATATGCAATTGGCCATAAGCATCTGGGTCTCTACGCTTGAGGTCCATTGTTTCTGTACCTTTTTGAGATATCTCTGTCTTTTCTGTAAAGAAGTGTTTGTTTTCATTGTAATTTTACAAGTAAATCTCATCATCTTTCTGGATCTGAGCTATCTGACTTCTTTGAATTTTATGATGCAGGAAAGCAAGTTTCCTCTGGAGGTATACCTGTGATCTTTACTAGTGAATTGCTCTGTTTCTGCCTTCTGTCTTAGCGGTTGCTTTTGTGTTCACAACTATTATATTCTTCTATTAAAGTAGTATGGTGAGAATCAGTTGTCCACGACTTTTTATCAGGCGTGTTGGGTTGTATGTATCATATCAGAATTGTTAAAGGGAAAATCAAGCTACCAATAGAACTCGAAGAAGTTCATATAGCAGAGAACTCTTTGGATCATCAGATGGTATTCAGATGAAGATACTTTTTTTTTTGCTGTCGAAAACTTGGCACGCATCTAGGATACAACCTTCTCATCAAGTTCATACAGAAAAGAAAGAACCAATTCATTATTATTTCTATTTTGTAAGCTTTTTTTCTGATTACTAGATCTAATTGAGAATTTGGTTCTGTTGATTTCCATATGAATGAAATACCCTTTTTTGTAGACAAATTTGAGTGTGTGTGTGCGCACGCATGTGTTTACGTGTTTGCTTGTGTTTGTTGATGTCCAAAATTTTACTACTATAACAACACCGCCTAGTGTGGTTGCATCCTAGCTGAGTAGTATAGGTGGTGCATATTCAAATGTAGCAATCTTCACTTGCTAACGGAGAGGTTGAGTTTGAGATCCACAAGTTTTGTTTCCCTTTTACTGATATTGGATTTATTTGGCTGATTCAAGAGCCTCAAGTAAAAATAAAAGAAGTGGGTGGAGCTTGGAGATGAGTATAATGATTGACAGACATAAAATGCTAATAATTGTTACAAAGCATAGAAGTCAAATAATTCTAATCCTTGCAGAGTTCAAACCACTAAAACTTATGAATTAAACCAGGAGACATTTGTACCTCAAAGAGTAAAGAAGGACATGGTAAAGGGTCTGGTTTCGCATACAAGGTGGCAAAATGACAATTACTTAGTACCTTGACCCCCTTTTTTGTGTGTGTGTGTGTGTGTGGGGGGGGGGTGCTTAGCACGCTTTACGCCTTTACCTAAGGTCTACAACCTTAATCTTAAACCTCAAGCCACTCCTATCCAGGTCCATCTTCAAAATAAGTTGCAAATTTTGATTATCTTAGACCACGGGCTTTCTTGCTATGATGTGGGTACTGGGTGACCAATGCAGAGATGCTTTTCTGTTGATGCGCTGTGATAATGTCTTTGCTCTTGCCGGCTAGTTTGTTTCCAAGAATGTGGTAGCTAAGATGGATACGAAATCGGGTGTCGACCTATGGACTCTGTGGCTAATATTGGTCAGCTGCTATTGGAATCATGATTAATGTTGTCGGAACTGCTCTCTAGGTGGTCAATAGCTCATTTTCTCGTCTAATGCAATTATTCTTTTTTCTTCGTATGGCCATCGATTAGATAGTTTTCTTATTTGTTTGCTTTTGCACACCTATTCTACCTTTCCATCGACTTACTAGAACCGTTGGGGCTAGGTTTTAATGTAACTAATGTTTTGTAACCCTCTCTTCCCCCCCCCCCCCCCCGGGTTCTTTTTGCCATTGGCCTATCTAATCTGGTTTCTTCTGTCAGACCATCATGCAGTTCAATGAATTTTGATGACAAGTTGTTGCACTCTTATCATGCTTAGTCATTAAAAATGATATGTCGCATTTTGTCTTTATTCTAGTCAGTGGGTGCTAGACAGCATCTTCGTTATCACTTAAGCCCTCCATGCAAATGTGCGTTGAGTGGTTAAAAGAGCAGGTAAAAAATGTGGTTGTGTTTGATAGAATCTACAATGCATTTATTCATAGTTCAGGTTGCCCTTCATGGAAAACTGTGCTCCCATTTATGTGTTGGCAATTAAATATGCTTCATTTTCTTTAATCTGTTTCAACTACTGTTAAATAACGTAGATGTTTTGTGAACCAGGTGCTTTACATGATGTCCTTCATTTGAATGATGTTCTTGCTAGAGTTGCGCTTGCTAAATTGTGCCATACAGTATCAAGAGCGCGAGCCTTAGATGGTAATCGATCAGAAATTCCTATTAGAATCAAGCAAAAACGGCTTACAAGCTGCAATTGATTATCCTAAATGCTCTTTTTGCAGAAAGGCCTGATATTAAATCTGAGTTTAATTCTCTACTCTATCAACTCCTTTTGGACCCCAGTGAAAGAGTTTGTTTTGAGGCTATACTGTGCATATTAGGAAAATTTGACAACTCTGAAAGGTAAAATTTTCCGGAGACATTGCCTGTACATTGTTGTTTTCTTTTCATTTAATATTGCTCCCACGAGGGACTTGCTTTGCGTAGATTTTTCATACCCTTGCATTGCCTAAATTCTCTTAGGACTGAGGAGCGAGCCGCTGGATGGTATCGTTTAACCCGGGAGATTTTGAAGCTTCCAGATGCACCATCTGTGTCATCAAAAGACACCAAAAAAGATGCTAAGAAAGATGCCAAGGGTGAAGCTAAGGATGCGCCCCCTCCAAAAGCCACCACCGACAAATCCAGAAAGATTCGACGGCCTCAACCACTTATTAAACTTGTGATGAGGAGGTTTAGCATCCTTGTTTCTTTTCTGGCATTGTTCCTTGTATCTTTCGAATATAATTTTTGATTTATGGAATTTTTCTAATTCCATTTCCAAATTAGTATCATGTCAAAAGGTTTAGAAAATCAAATTTCTTTTATATCAGCTTTATATGAATTTAATTTTATTCTATAGTGTTGTCAGAGTCCTCTAGAATGGTTTTCAATTTCCCTTTTCTGCTTCAGGTTGGAGAGCGGTTTTCGTAGTTTCTCAAGGCCGATGCTCCATGCAGCTGCAAGGGTTGTACAAGAAATGGGAAAAAGTCGAGCTGCAGCCTTTGCTGTGGGTTTACAGGATATTGACGAAGGAGATTATGTCAATACATTTTCTGAGATGGATTCAGCTGACCAAGATGCCAATGATAGCTCACATTCTGAAGGTAAAGCATGTTTAACCATTCTCATGTTTCTTAGCATTCCACCATTTCACAAGGCCCATCCAAAATGGGATAACTGATTACGAAGGACTTCTGCTTTCTGTTATGTGATCCACATCATAACTAATCACTGCCTCATGAAGCATTGGTTTTTCGATATTTGGAGTGCTTTTGTGTTATTAGACTAGGATATATCACTTCCTTGAATCTTTGGAAGCCATATTGCGTAAGACATTGTAGGTGTTAGATCTACCTCTTTGAATCTTTGAAGGCTATATTTGTTAATTGTTACTGTTCCCATCCAAAAACAATGCTCTCCAATGCTAAAAACATAGAGTGCATTATAAAAAAATGTAGTCGAATAAATACTTGTTTTTGTAACCAGCCTTTGTACATTGTAGGTGTCATATCCTTTTCTTTGGAAATCACATGTCAGCAAGTTGGTGCCCATAGCTGGTCTTGGTGTCCGTGCTTCACCTTTGATTAGGTTCCTTCCTTGTGTCTAACCCCCTCATGAAAATAGTTATGCAATGTGCTCTTAATAGTGGACTACCCTTCTGCTGTAGATATTCTGATTTGTCTTGATCCGCAGGAGTTAGAAGGTCAACTTCTGTGTCAAATGGAACAAGTACAAGGGATACTATTGCAAGCTCATTAGCTTCACTGATGGAAGTTGTGCGGACAACTGTAGCTTGTGAATGTGTCTATGTCCGTGCTATGGTTATCAAGGCGTTGATCTGGATGCAAAGCCCTCTTGATTCATTTGATGAGCTGAAGTCTATTATTGCGTCAGAACTGTCAGATCCTACTTGGCCGGCGGCACTGTTGAATGATATTTTGCTTACCTTGCATGCTCGGTTCAAGGTAAAGCCTCTACAGCTATACAAGTCCATCTGTTCAATTTAAGTTTCTTAGCTGCCAACTTATGCCCATAGGGGCTCTGGGGTCTTGGCTTTTACAGTTTCTGTGGACAGGTGAAAAAACCAATTGTTGGGCAGTTTTCCGTGTTCAGAATAGAACAGACTAAAGTGAAATGCCTATATGAGCCGTCCTTTGTTTCCTTTCCATGGAGTAGTAGGAGGCAGTGGTTTTTAAATTTAGGGTCACTAAAACCGTCATACTTTTGAGGTTAAGGCTGCTGAGTCTGACCCCCTTCCCCCATGCTGGGCCACAATAGCCCGTATAAGCAGGACTTTGGGGTATGTATTTCGATGCTAGTTTTTAAGTTCCTATGGATGGGTTTTATTAAAATCTCAGTCATCGCCTCTCGTCTTTTGATCAATTCTTTGATCGTATTTACTTCATGTGATACACTCATCATGGCTGCATCTAATTTTTCTGCCACTGAACTCCGCTCTTGTCTCCTAGACTACTGGTTTTAATTTAAATGTTTACGTGTTTTACTTTGAGTGAAATGCGTACATTTATTTGTTAGCTTTGTGTAATAAAGAGGGACACTTCAACTGTAGAGCTGATAGCAATAGATGGTTTGGGCTTTGCTTTCCGATTCAGAGCTTAAGAAGTTGCTCCTTTGCAACAGATATGATCCCTTTTGTTCCTGCCTTTATTAAAAACAATAAAGGTTAAACCATTGTGTTGCCACCTGATCAGACATCAGATCGGGGGGTGGGGGGGATGTGAAAGTTTAGAACATATATAAAATTGGATTGAATTTACGTGACGGATGATGACTGTCTTTTAGGCCTTTATAATTGATCATGTGAATTGTGTGTCTATGTTTCACACTAAATTCCAAATCCAAACCATATGCTGTGGTTATGTCTAAGCAGGGTATGCTTTTAATTGAGCTTTGACTGTATTAGGAGTGGAAAGTTCAGTGCATCTGTAGTAAAACTATTATTGTCACCATGACACATTCGAAAGACTGGGGCATCTTGAGACTGAAAATGTTAGGCTCCACCTATGAGGTTATTGCTTCAAGTCCCATGTACCTTACCTGTGGTGTGGTGCTATTCTGTTGGCCCTAGTGACTCCTAACTCCCTCCCCTTGGGGTTCAGGGCACTGCACCATTAAGCTTTTGCCGTAGTTTGGGAGGATTTAGGAGATCTTCTGTGACTGCTTAGAAAAACACAGATTTGAAATTAAAATAAATTGAAGTTGGTTATCATCTATGAGTCCTTTTGTTTTCTGTTAACCTCTAATCTTCTGCTGCAGGCAACTCCAGATATGGCTGTGACTCTGCTTGAAATTGCACGTATCTTTGCCACTAAAGTTCCTGGGAAAATCGATGCAGACGTGCTGCAGCTTTTATGGAAGGTAAGTTTGCGACAGATTTCCCCATCATCACCATGTTTTCACTGACTTCTCTTCCTGTTAATGTACATGAGATGAAATCTGTAAGTTCAGCTTCTTGTATGGTCAGCTGTCAGAACTGGTTGGGTAAATGTATGCCTTTCCACTTGATCCCTTCTCCACTAGTGAATTTTGTGAAGCAGAGATCTGTGCAAGCAAATCAGGGGGGAACAAAATTGCTCTTTTATCATTATGACAAACTTAAACAGTTGACCCTTCCTGTTGCTCTGCAACCATCATGTTTAATTCTACATCAACTGATGGCGTTGGAGCTCATATCCTTCATATATGAGGTCTTAAAAGGTGCATGTTCTGCCATAAGAGACAGTAATTGATTTACTTAAATTACATAAGATGGCTTGAAGAAATTGTGTATGAGAATCCAGTACTGGAGTTGCACTTTCTGCCTGTTCTGTACATAAGTGACATCCCCTTGATACCCTTTTAATACATCTTTTGATTGCTTGTTTTAAAAAAAAAATTATTGGAGTTACACTTGCTACAATGGTGACTGACTAAGTTATTGATTTACTTGGAAAAGAAAACTTGTTTGTTCACCGTGAATAGGCACAATATTGGCCAGTTGTTCTTTTTGAGGTTCTTCAATTAGGGTGCACAGTCATTCCGACGTAGCAGTGAATTGTGCATTAAATGTGGTTCATTTTAACTGTATGCTTCTAGTTTCTGTCAATTAAGATAATATTGATGCGGGGACTGGGAGTGCCAACTTAACTGAAGTTTCTTGACGTGTCTTGGTGACTTCAGCTGTTTCTAATAATTTGTTTGCCCATTGTCCTAAGTGGAATTCTTCATGCCATGTGTAGAGCAACTATTTCAAAGTCATGCAGGTGATTGGTGCCAACAATTTATTTATATACTCAGCATTGTTTATATATACCTGCAAATCTGAAAGAGCCATAAGACCAGCTTGCTTTCTTCAAATGAAATAGTCATAATTCTGGTATTTTATCATTTCTTTTTAAATAGCAAGGCTTAAATACCACAATTAAGTCATATCTAATTTGCAGACTTGTCTTGTTGGGGCTGGACCTGATGGCAAACACACTGCTTTAGAAGCAGTAACCCTAGTTCTTGATCTACCACCTCCACAACCAGGTTCAATGGCGGGTATTACTTCTGTAGATAGAGTATCGGCTACTGATCCAAAGTCAGCTTTAGCATTGCAAAGATTAGTTCAAGCAGCAGTGAGTATTACATTATCTCTGAAACTTGTGCATCAGTTATTGATTTTTGGTGGCCCAAAATCTCTCTTTTAATTTTTTTTTTTCCTTCTGTTTTTAAAATAGTGTGGCAGTATTTGTTTCTTAACTTTCAGTTATGCAGGTATGGTTTCTTGGGGAAAATGCAAACTATGCTGCATCTGAATATGCATGGGAATCAGCTACGCCTCCAGGTACTGCATTGATGATGTTGGATACTGACAAAATGGTTGCTGCTGCCAGTTCCCGTAACCCAACTCTTGCTACTGCATTGACTCGGTTACAGAGGTGTGCCTTTAATGGCAGTTGGGAGGTGTGTTCCAGTTGAAAGCCTCTGTTTATTTACATCTTCTTGACATAGTAGGTGATCTATTCCTTGTTTAGGCTTGCCGTCCTGGTTGACTGGGAATCAATTACTGATCGAATTTTGGCAATAGCTTATTATATGATGCACTAAAAATTTGAAACTGTGGAACAATGTCAAACCCCGTCGGTCACGTCCTTAATAGGTAGTAGGGATCTTGTAATGAGCTGGGACCGTCCACTGAGCAAATAACTATAGAATAAAACGAGGAAAATATAAAGGGAAGTGGGGCATGTGATGCAGGCTCATGGCCGGGTCTGGTTTCTTAATTAAATCTTGTTCCCTTTTATTTCCATCTCAGATCCGTATAACCGCTGCGCAAGCTCTGACAACAATGGCTATCAGATCCGGCGAGCCTTACAGACTACAGATCTATGAGTTCTTAAATGCATTAGCTCAGGGTGGAGTGCAGGCAAAGTTTTCTGATCTCCATGTTAGTAATGGTGAAGATCAAGGGGCAAGTGGTACTGGACTTGGATCCCTATTAAGTCCAATGATACAAGTTCTGGACGAAATGTATAAAGCACAAGATGAACTGATCAAGTAAGTGGTGGAGCATGTCATTTTTTGTGGCTGTTTGTTTGTTACTGTTTTACACAATAGTTAGAAAGGTCTCTGTGTTTACAATTTCAGGGACATAAGGACTCATGATAATGCAAATAAAGAGTGGACTGATGAAGAGCTTAAGAAATCGTATGAGACCCATGAGAGACTGCTAGATCTTGTTTCGCTATTTTGTTATGTTCCTAGAGCAAAATATCTTCCATTGGGCCCAACAAGGTAATTTTTTGATAGTATTTGACTATTTGCATTTCTGTTGTAAAACTATGCTTGAATTATCTGCTTAAACCTCTCAGGTATGGGTAGTTATTACATAGAATTATTAATATGCCATTCTCTGGTTTGACCAATGTGAATTTTCCTCCTTGTAGTTTCCTGCATGTCAATGCCGTATGCCCTCTTCTTAGTTCTATTTATGCTTATCGGATGCAGCATCGTTTTACCTGCTGCATCTTATCGTTTTCTTTTGGTCGTATGACTGTTCTTAGTTGTACGTTGCATTTGCATTTTTAGTTCTTTATAACAGCAGGAGTAGTCTTCTCTTGCTTATACAATTATTCTTACCTAGCTTCACCTTGGAATTCAACACAGTGCTAAGCTTATTGAAATCTACCGCAATCAGCATAATATAACTGCATCGACCGGTTTGAGTGATCCGGCTGTTGCAACTGGGATTTCTGACCTTATATATGAATCGAAAGCGACACCTACCAAATCTGATGGCCTGGATGATGATCTTGTCAATGCATGGGCAGCTGACCTTGGTGATGATGAGTTACTGGGAAAGAATGCACCTGCAATGACAAGGGTGAGAACTTTTTTAATGTGTGTTCAGCAATCTCTCTCTCATATCTAGCTGTCTTGAGGTAAACTGGCAAGACCATGCAACATTTGAGCACTTTCAGTCAACTTTACAGCTGAAACCTTCTGCTCCATGGTAGTTTATACTGTGGCTTTTACAAAAATTATTAACTTTTGCGCTTTGACATCTATTTATTAGAGACAGCATGTTAGGAAAATCTATGATGACCTTGTTGCTGTATCTTCCAAAGTCGCTTGGATCATTTTGGATGGTGCATCTACAGCTGTTCTTCCCTTTTTCTATATAGATAAAAATAGAAAAATTATTGGTGACAATGCGACTCCAGTTCTTCAACATGGGGACATTGGAGAATTCTTCAATGGAAATGCTCGGCAGCATTTTGTTTGGTGACTGTAGTTTCTGAGCTCAATAGTGTAAAAGAAGGCCTTATGTTGTGATGATATCAGGAAAACTGAACCTTGCTTGTTCCCAAGCTGCAATTTTCTTTTCTTCAAATTGATGTTTGGTGCACCCCCAAAAAAAAAATGATGTTTGGTTCTCCAATGAATCCATTGTATACTTGTTCTGACAAGTAGCAGCCTGCATACATTACAGTAGAGAGTGGTTAATGTCTGTGCTTTCTTTTTTGCCTTGTGTTTGTACAACCTGTGAGAGTGGTTGTATACATCTACTGATATTGTGCATGATTGTTGGATGGTTAGTTCTTTCGTTATTTCCATTCCCGTTTTGGAACCATTTTGGCTGACTTTGCAGTTATATGCATTTTTCTGCCGTATGTCCCTGAGGTTGCACTATTTATGTGATACATCTCACTTGTATGCTCTTTACTGCGAAATAAAGGGCTGAAAATTCCTTCCTCTATTGTTTTTTTCTTTGGTGTTAGGTCAATGAATTTCTTGCTGGCATGGGAACCAATGCTCCAGATGTTGATGAGGAGAATATTTTTGCTAGACCTTCAGTTGGTTATGACGACATGTGGGCAAAGACACTTTTGGAGACCACAGAACTAGAGGTTTGTCACCTTAACATTCTAAGTTCGTCCTTTTTGTAGTATTCTTTTTTCCTCTATAAAATTTTCCCTATATCCAGCATGCGTAAATGAGAATAAAAGCCTTCTGTTTTGCACAACTTTTTGATTTTGCAGGAAGATGATGGAAGGTCATCTGGATCATCTTCTCCAGGTTCTGCAGGATCAGTTGGAACTTCCATATCATCACATTTTGGAGGAATGAACTATCCATCATTGTTCAGTTCGCGACCATCGTATGGGGCTTCACAATTGTCGGTATGTATGAGCCCGCCAAAGACCATTGTTTGTGTGCTGATATTGTTGCATCAAAAAATGCGAGGGGTGACATAATTGGGATTTTTAACCCTCTTTGTCTCAATTCATTTTTCTCACCCCTTTTTGAGGTTGTGGGTTTTGTGTGTGTGCGCGCGCGCGTGCGTGTGTTAGGGGGAGGGGAGGGGAGTGGAGAGGAGGGGGTTCTATATGGTTATTTTGACCCCTTCTCTTAGTTCTTTAGGCTCCGTTTGAACCTTGGAAAATTTGGTGAAAAGAAAAAAATTTAGGAGAGTAACTTTTTTTTTCTTATGTTTGGTTTAGAGATATCACAAAGAAAAAAAATATGAAGGAAAATTAGGTGAAAAAATTATTAGAAACAAGTGATAAAATTTTCCTCATAAAACTGTGAGAAAAGTTTGGGAAAAGTTCTCAAAAGAATTCCTGACCTTCTTCAACCTTCCACTGCTTAAATGATATCAACATGATTCATATAATTCATCAACATTGAAATTTCTCATTCAAATTTTTTTATGTTTTTTCTCAATCCAAACAAGGGAAAAAAACTCACTTTCTCTCCACTTTTTTTTTTCATACTTTTTTCCCTTAAACTTTTCTTTCTATCAAATTTTCTAAGGGCTAAACGGAGCCTTAAAGTAGAAAACCATGGACCATTATCAACCCAAATGTTCTGTAAAGAGCATATGCTAAGAAATATTTGGCAAAAGTAGTATTTTCAAGTTAGAATTTAATGCATTTTTAGCTTTGATCTAGAAAACTTCTCTTTAGAGAACCTTTGAAGCACTCTCTTTGTGATGGATGCTTTTTGCTACCTCATCTTGCTTTACTAGATGTTGTTACTAATGCTCATCAAGCTTGCAGGAGAAACCTTCTAGCAAACATTCCATGGGTGGTAGTTCATCTATCTATGAGGGCTATGGTTCTCCGGTCAGTGATTTTGACTATATGATATTTATTTTTGTGCTTCCCGTTGTGTATAGTTTGGTGTTACTTTGTCCACCTTCTGATTCCTCTAGTGTCTTCAGATTAGAGAAGAACCACCACCATATGAATCACATAGCTTCGAAGGAGATGACTCATTTGTGAATCCCTTGGCTGGCCGTGGCTCACATAGTTTTGGCTCCCAAGGTGAAGAACACGTTTCTTCTGGGAATCCCCGCTCTGGGACAGCACTCTATGACTTCACTGCTGGTGGAGATGATGAGGTGTCTGCTCATATGCTTTGATTTGTTTGCTTTAGGATCCAGCACTTTCAGTCATAAAGCGTGAATGCATGATATTGTGATCTTATGACAATACTGGCCCTATTTTACTCTCCATTTGACGCCTCTACAGTGCAGGGATGCCACTTCAAGGTCATGATACCAATTATATTCTGACCAATCTCTATTTGTCTTGCAGTTGAATTTAACAGCTGGTGAAGAGGTTGACATTGAGGATGAAGTGGATGGCTGGTTTTTTGTAAGTATAGGAGTGCTTTTTTCTTATCTACCTCTCCATCATCTAACTTAAATCTGTATTCAATTTATATTTATAAAAAAATCATCCAATGCAAACTGTTTACCTGTAAATTGAAGCTGGATTTATTAACGTGATGGGAGTCATTTAAGGCCATTTGTGTTGTATATTCTGCATTCCATTGCCTGATTTCTGGACTAGGAGTGGAATAACTTTGAATCAGATCTGTTGTGCAAAGGGAAGTAAAAAAGAGGTAATCTACCTTATCAGAGGTCATCTAAGCTATTGTCAAACCCACAAGTTGTATACCCTGATGTTATCAATACCCTCATTCAAGTGCTAGTGTCATACCTGTTTTGTACTGATTATCTGTGGAATGATGCTGTGAGAATCCTCCTACATTTTGGCGATTGCTCTATCACTGTCATCCACCTGAGTAAGTAATATCAGGATGGATGCTTCAGCTCATATCTCTAAAGCTTGATAAAATGAGGACAGTTAGATTGAGGTTTCTCTTTCTCAGATCCTTCCTCTCTATGAATCTCTGGTATGGCTATCAAAATCATGAGCATCAGTTCCAGATCCAAGTGGTAGTTTGGCCGAATGCTATTGTTCTTGAAAAATGGCCGGGTCCGGCCCATTTTTCAAAAGAAGTATTTACGGGATCCGTATCTACCTTTGACTTCTGGTTCTGACGAAGGAATAATCATTTTCAAATTTGATAAATGTTGGTTGATAGTATATTTCCTTGTAGTTAATGATTCAAAGTATCGTTTCCTATTTGATCTCCTTGAATTCCATGTTTGAAGCTGTGATCGGATCTACTTGTTAAAAAAAATCAATTCAGTGCACTTTTTATGTACCCATAGGTGCTATATTGGATTTAAATCAGATTTCGGATCATTCTATATTGATTTTGATTGACTGCTTTTTCGGATCCTTTAATAGAAAGATTTATTCTCTTCATAAAAAATAGGAGCTAGAACCAATAAAGATTTCTTTTTCGATTCATCCCTAAAGTTGAATACCAATAAATAACACTTAGACAATGCATCGTAGAAAAAGTACATCAGGAGATCGATTCAATGCACTTCTTATGTGCCCATAGGTGCTATATTGGATTTGAATTAGATTTCGGATCAATCTATATTGATTTTGATTGATTGCTTTTTTTGGATCCTTCGATAAAACGATTTATTATCTTCATAAAAAATAGGAGGTAGAACCAATGAAGATTTCTTTTTCAAGTCACCCCTAGAGTTGAATGCCAATACGATAACACTTAGATGATGCATCGGAGAAAAAGTACATCAGGAGATGAATTGCGAAAGGACTCAAGGAGCAAACCTTACTTAAAGGAGTCTCATTAAAGTTGCACAAACTAGCAGTCCCCCCATCCCCCAACACACAAAATTGCTATGACCTTGGTAAACTGTACCCAACTGTGCAAAGTTACGTTTCCCTTGGGTTGGTGTCTTTTTGTTGTTCAGTGGCTGGACCACTGGAACTTGGATGTTGAAATTTATAACATTAAAATTGCGGGGCATGGCACGAGTTGCTCCATGCATAAAATATACTTTATAAGTGGAATGGTTGATTCTTAAAATGTTCATTGTTCACATATGCTGGCTTTATTTTTGTTGATAGAATCATGACTTCGAGCTTTACCTGATGCATGCATGCTGGACCCGGTGGTAAAATAATATTTAGCGTGTTTCAAAAGATTTTACAATTTGTAGCTGGTTGAAACAGAATGACTGTTTAGTGCGGACTGAATTAGCAGTTGGAATTACGATGACATCTGCAGAATGCAGAGTAACAATATTAGCATCTGATGGATATTTTGTTATGGCTGCTGTTGTGGAAAAAACTGGTCTATTTTCCATATTCAGAAACTTCTTTATTTTCATATTTGGCTTTGTCCTGTAAAAGTTGGCCTTTTTCTAAGAGGTTCCAAACCGCTCTTGGAGCCAAAATGTGAGTGCACTTATTAGATGTGAAATCTGTACTAGTCATACGTGTTGCCGCTAGAGCTGGGAAACGAATTGGTTCGAATTGGGTCGATCCATTTATTGGTGGGTCGATTTCATGCCGGCCTTGAAACTAGCTTGGATTTGCCTAAAATTGAAAAATAACTTGTTTTCATGCTAAACTATCAAATTGTGTCGAGTATGGGTTGAATCGGTTCGGTTCAATTTGGGTCCTGGGATCGTGTTTCTCTCAGCGATTTTAGGTCGGGTTCGTGTTGTGTTATTGTGTCGGGTCAGGCTTTCTTAGCTCTAGTTGTAGCTTCAATCACAGCCGAAGGCCAGGCAACGTAATAGCCCTCAGCATGATCTAAAACCAAAGCGGTGAACCAGCTCATGTGTGAGTAACCTGATTTAGTTCCTCAGGCGCAAGCATCATTTGATCATGATTAGTTGATGAATGCACTTAGTGTTCGAGGAGCTCGTAGCTGATATTTTAATTAGTTAGTCGTAATGTTGTGTCCCTGCTGCCCTTTTCTCTGATTAGTCTTGCTATATGTCATCAACCCGTCGCACTTATCGCCCATGTTGTCATTATAGATCTGTCGAAACTTTCTCACCTGAGCAATCATAAAGCTTATGGCTTTTGTACTTTGCAGGTAAGGAAAAAGCGCCCTGGGCGAGATGGGAAGACTGCTGGGCTGGTCCCTGTCCTCTATATCAGTCAGTCCTAGTTGTGCCTATAAAATCCCCTTGCAGGTCGTCTGTAACATCCTCTCAGCATTGGTAGTCTTTGCTTCAATCTTTCATCATGAGTAGTTGATGAATGCACGTAGAGGTCAACCTTGCTTGTTACTGATAAAATTGAATGGTTGCTGCAGATTTCTGGCTGGTATAGGTCACAACACCCCCCCCCCCCAAAAGTGGCCAGGAAAAGAAAAGGAAAAAAAAGGAAAGGAAAACAAAGTCTTCATAATCTATATGAGCCGTGAAAATCATTATTGCTGAAGGTTTGAAGCTCATTCACAGAAATTCACTAGCTTACGATCATATGTGCAAAGCTTCAATTGATTTCCCCACCCTAAACCCTGAGTTTGGTTGCACAAGCTGCATTTCCTTTTCTCCCTCGTATCTAGTTTGAAATCAGAATTTCCCCCTTGATGGTGCCTTTCAAGTTGTGTTTTGGTCTCATGTATAAAACAGATTGTTACCAGTGGAATGAAAGTGAACGTAGTTACTAGTCGAGTGCAGCACTGCTATCCTATTACGATGCAATGTAGTAATAGCTTTCTGCCCCTACAAACTCAGAATGCGATGATCCATTTTTTTGTAGTTATGTTTTGGGTGTGTTTTTATTAATGGAAACCATCGTTCTTTTCTTTGATTTGGAGAAAGTGTGCGTCTTTATTCTTTTCTTTGTTTAGGGCCTGGGAGATGATGCAGTGTCGAATAGCTAAATGATCTCTTTTAGGCTTGACCCTGGATCTTACTATAAATAATGTAATATGGAGTATATGAAGGGTCCGTTTGAGCCTCGGAAAATATCATAGCGAAAAAAATAATTTGGAAAGTAGATTTTTTCCCTGTGTTTGGATTGAAGAAAACTGAAAGAAAAAAAAAAATCTGATAGAACTCTGGATCAACTTCACAACTCCTCCCCCTACCCTCAGCCTCTCACCTCTCTCACACCTAACCTCAACTAGCCTAACCCAAGTACTCAACCACCTCTACTATCTCTCTTCTGCTCTTTCATGGTGGATTGATGGCACCTGAGGAAGACAACCCCCGACAAGGACCCAGATCTGAGAGCATTTGTTCCACGTTGTGCATATGTCTGACACGGCCAATCGGCAATATGGATAAAGATAGAGAAAGTAATGAGTTAAATCGCACCAATAATCCATTGGAAGTTGAGTTATGATGAAAATGTTGAGATTTTGATTCGATTTGGGGTCATTGAGTAAGCTATAATCCCAAATTAGGGCCCAAGATTTGACCTAATTTTTAGCATCAATTCACTGTGAATGGAAGGGTAAAGGGAGGAGATGATTCGATCATGTAGAAAAAAACTTCTGATCAGCTTCTTCTTGTTTTATTAGTGCCCCGGGCGGGCCGGGTGGGGGGGAGATGGGGAGAGTTGGAGTTTAGAACTTTGCTTATTTTTTAACTTTCTTGTTTATGGTGATTTTTTTTCTTTTCCTCCCTTTTTAAATATTTTTAGAATTGTTTTGTGATCTGAATGTCCTAGGTTTGAATCCTAGTAAATGCATTTTAAACTATGACTAGTATTTATATACCCATGTAAGACATGGGAAATCTGACAAATTTTAATTTTAGTAATTCTCATGATTTTTTTAACGAACTGCCAGTTTTTGGAAAGAATTTTTTTATTCTTAATGGTTTCTAATTTATGAAATGCAATATTATTTTTTATTTTCTTATTTCTGGGATGACATTAATTTGATCAATTAATTCTTAAAAAATAAAACTATTAATTGTTTTAAAAAATTTGTTAAAATGACATGTGTCAAAGGATATATATGTGTGTGTGTGTGTGTGTGTGTGTGTGTGTGTGTGTGTGTCAAAGGACATGGCAAAAACTAACCCAACTCTAAGACCCAACTCGAGGTCGCTCAAAAATTTTGTGTTTTGAACGCGATTTTGTCGACCCAAATCTAAAAAATCCGTAAATTATCGGGTCAAATTTGACCTAAGTCCAAGCTTGCCAGCTCGATCCAAACATTATATTTTTAAAGTTTTCTTTAATTTATTTCTCTTAGCAATAATGGTTATTCATTATATCGAACCGTTTAGAAAAACATTATATAACTATTGTAGTCCTTCACAAATTAAACAATAGTATCCTTGCTTTTCCAAATTCCAACGTCATTATCATAAAATAACATCATGCGCAACTTATGAATATCTTTAAAAAATGGGTATGAAATGATGTCAAGTAACTATTTACTCCTAAGAAAACGAAACATCATATGACAAATACTAAAAATCCGTAAGTCCTATGGTTATATTTTTGGTGAAATTAATGTGTCTAATATTATTTGAAATATATCACTTATAAGAATCTCAATTTTTGAAGTTATAATTGTAGCAAAATATCTTATACTTCTCTAATTTTCTTTTTTTTTTGGGTTTCCTTTCTAATTCACCTCTAACTAACTGCATTTGACTTATTAATAAAATATTCCTAATTGGATAATAGCAAGCTGGTCAACAAAGATATTGAATTATTAAATGGGTTTGGACTGCTCCAACCCATTAACTTGCTCAAGAATAGGTTGACCCATACATAAATATTGACCTTAAAATAACGTACGGGCCGACCAACCCAATCTAAAGGGATTCAACTCTTTTCCCACTTATACATGACGTTTATATATCATAATATAATTAAAAGTTTGAATATATATAATATTCTTTTAAGAAATTACAAATACCATAATTTTTCTTTAATATTGACAATTTTTAAACAATAAACATTTCTCACTTTTAATTTTGACAAAGAGAAATAACTAACAAAAAAGGTGCTGTAAAACCATTGGGCTGACCATAGCCCACAAAATCGAAATACAATCATCTGTATTTTATCTAAACCCGAAATACACTCGATTCATATTTTACTTGAACCTAAATACGTCTTATTCATATTCAACCCGCCTGCCCGAATCTATATGTATATATATAATTTTCTAACCAAAGATATATATAGTTATAATTAAATGTATGTAGTTTGTACAATTATGCATTGCAACAATGATATTAGAAAGTGAACTAAATGGGCTACGAGTGCAAGTACAAGAAGCAACCAAAAAAGACTTCCAACAAAGAGATAGTATAGCAAGACCTCAAACAATGGTACTGCTCTACTATTAGGTAGTTAGCTTAGTTTAAAACCTTGGTGCATAGAGCACACAATGTTCCCAATGTACACCTTTTAATATTTGACAAATACAGTACTTCCTTTTCTATATTTATTAAAATTATGTGTGTTCCTAAAGCAACAATGCCTTATACAAATGTGCTTTCCATAATTCGTACACATAAAGAATAATAATGGCCAGGTATTGACCATAAGGATAAATTAAAAGTACAAAAATAAGTTGATAAGCCATAATAGCATGTTGTTGCCACCAACAAAGCAAAGATCATATCTAACATGACGTGATGTTCACTACAATTTTTGGACTTCAAATATGCTTAACAACTACACATTTAAAAGCACACCAAAAATATTCAATATACAAGTCAACGATGTGCATTAATTTATCGATGTTGTTCAATGTATTGCACAAACATGTACCAAAATTTAAGATTATATTATTTCAAAAAAGACTAAATAAATCACTGCACTAACAAATGTTGTTCAATATACAACATAATATAGTTCACTATGGTCTCTCACTTGCAAAAAAAGGTACCCAAAATATGAAAAAATTAGTTCAAATATGGAGAAACATGTTAACATTATCATAAGCATTTACTTTGTCCCAAACTTGACAACATAATAAGGTTTGTCCAATTTATAAGTAATTAAAAATAAGCACATTAGACAACACCAAGCAAAAATTTTAAAGAGAAAATAAAATATACAATTATGCAATATAGAATTGTTCAGTGTGCATTTTAAAATTGTTCACTACATTGTTAAAATGTAGTTCATTATACAAATTGTACCATCCTAAAATAAAAGAATCCACTGATGATGGGTGGACCCATTAACAATGTGAAGTTGCTGCTATGAATAATGATAACCAAAATGACCTTATAGAACTAGAGATAGGAATCCAAGATGAAAGAAAAACTAAAAAGCAAACATAATTGATGAACATGAGCTGCCACATACAATCCAAACCGAACTTATAAACAATAAATACTAAAAAGGAACATCAACATTGTAATATGTCAAGAAAACTAAAAAGGAACACAAATGCAGAAAAGAAATCATCCTCATACTTGAAACGCCTATTAAATATTTTAATTAGTGAGTGCGCATCTCCACCATTAAATGTTTTGTCTTTCAATTGTGATAACTTGTTGTATACGTCTCTCAAACTATACCCCAAAGAAGGAGAACCCCCAGCTTGTTTTTTAACCATGCGATATGCATCAGCAACTCCTATTCCCGCATCTTTAAGTTGTTTAACAAATAAAATATCCTCCTCAAATACTTCTCGATGTGAAGACAACAAATGTCGCTTACTTGGACTACACAAAGCATGATTATGTCCAGTGTCATGCCGAGTAACAATCCACTTACCATCCTCATCTACATGAAACTGAATAAACACCCAGCAACATGTCCTCACATCTACATTCGTATGATCCTTGTGATGTTGACCTTTATCTTACTTGAATCAAACTTTCCAACGAAAAAACTGGCGCATGCATAACCCTCATCCTTTGGATTTACATCTATGATGTACCTTCAAATACCGAACACTAAATTCAACCTCAGATGCATAGTCATTGTAGATATGAAATAATTTATGTTATGAGCTAGCGGTAGCCCCAACCAACACTTCTTGCAAAGGTTGAGCTTCAATAATGTCCTAGTTACTGAACCTACATCCTAAAATAATTACTAAAAATCATTAGTGAACAGTACTAACAACAACAATGAACAATTACATATATAGAGGTGAATAACATCTACAACACAACCTACAAAGGTATCACAACACCGAAAGCGCTCATGAAAATACCACACAAACACCATAAACACTAACCGCTAATAGAGCAACAAAATGAAAAATATTGAACAGTATGTTCAATACATATAATTACTAGTTAATGACCAAAATAAACCAGATAAGCAAATCCACTTTCTAAAAAATTGACATTCTAATTAGGATGGTAAAAATAAATAATGAACAGAAAGAAGGGAAAATTGAACACTACCACACTCACCGGACAAATAATACTTTCAATACATACTACACTCACCGGACATGTCTTCCTCTCCTTCATTAACAACAATATCCAAAGCTTCTGCATCAAACAAAGTTACCAAAAACCGAAGCAAAAAACTCATCAACAACGACTCCAAAGAACTAAAATAAGTCTAAAGCAACATTAAGAGATTAGTCAACTTACGAATCAAATTTTTAGAAACTGTACAATCTTCGAAATCATCAACTCTATCTTGAACAAAGCTCTTGTCCATTTAGTAGAATGATAATGACAACAAACAACAACCTCAAGCTTCAGAATCAACAGTCAAATAATAACCTTATGTCATTCATAAAATGAATGTAATAACCAACACCAACAAATGCAATCAACTCATCATCCCTTAAACACACACATTCGTTAGCTTCTGTGCAGAATTCGTTCAACTGGTGAGCAAGAAACAGTGAAACTTTTTTTAAAAAAAAGGGAAAATCGGTCTATGCAGTGCTCGTTGTACTGTTCAGCAAGAAACTGTCAATTGTTTTTAAAAAGGGGGGGGGGGACAATATAATTATCTTGTGTTGTGGTTGGCGGCAATGGAAAAAATAACTGCCATTTAAAAAAAAATGTCGACATGGCATGATAACGTGACAGTGACATGGATCGGGAGCATAAACCCCTAGGTGTATCTAATAATTTGCTATATATATATATATAATCTCATAATTTTGTGCAATTTTAGTAAAAGTGCAAAAGAAATATAATTATATAAATTTGCATTTGATAGAAGATCAAAAAATATTTCTTGAAATAATAAAATAGGGGGAAAAAGCAGGTATAAAGCATAGACGAAGAGCGAGAGAGAGAATTGCAGGGTTTGGGCATTTAATTGTGAACATTATTATTATTATCATTATTATTATTATTATTATTATTATTATTATTATTATTATTATTATTATTATTATTATAAATAGGAAGAATAGGAGATAGAAAGTGATGATATCTGGGGGGGGGGGGGGGGGGGGACGGGGCGAGGAGAGAGAGCGTAGTCCAAAAAGGGATAATGAGCCAATGGCCATACAACATTGGAGACTCTAAGTAAGCTAAACTTTAGTTATAGAATGAATCTAATCAAAATTATTTAGCAAATTGTTAAGTAATGGAAATTACATAGGTTGAAGTAAATGTGATTGCAATGTAAACTTGATTGCATTGCTTAATTGTAACCAATCACGATAACGGAATCATTATTGCATTGTTAATTGCATTACCACTTTGATTACATCAAACCAAACAAGGCATTATCATTCTTGAACTTCAGGAGCACATACAAGGATTGTAGCCTTACGCAGAGTTAATTTGCTTCTTATTTTATGTAATAATATTAATAAGTAATGACAAAATATAGACTGTTCAGATTTTTTTAAACAGCAAAATGGGAAATTTCATTTGTATGAATTACTAGTAGTACAAAGATCTTTCTGGGGTGTACGTAAGCCACAATATTTCAATATTTCCCATTCGGCAATTCTCTTAACATGATATGTTCGGCTGTTGATATTAGAAAATAAATTGCGTTTTTATTTAGTTTAGAAAATAATTATTCTTTTCATTTTACATTCGTAAATCTTTTATCTTGTATGGGAAAACAATGAAAATCTAGGGCTTCTCATGCCTAACTTTTGTCTTTTTAGATATTTTTATTTTACAAATGGGCAAAGGAGATAGAGAAATTGTATTTGCACTAATAAAAAAATACACTGATCGAAAGCACAATTATTCAGTGTGGTTAGTTCATTTTAATTTTTACACTTAATTTTTATATTTTTATGATAGAACTTTTTATTTAATTAAGTGACATGATATCTTTTTTATTAGCTTATTCAGAATAATTGAAAGAGATATTCCAACAAAATAAAAGTAGAGACAAACAACAATAGGTACCTTTAGCACTGTCCTCTTCCTTGTTCACACGCATTCTTCGTGCCGGAAGAATAACAAGACTTTTTCTTTCTCTTTTTTAAAATATTTTTTTCGTTTAATTATGGGCAAATATTCAAGCACGTGGCTTCTATTCAGGAATTGTATATCTCTGAGGACATTCCCAACTCATTACCCGTGAGGCACCCCCTCACACAGGACATCCGCCCCCCTCGCAGCCCATGCCACACATGTAGGGGCACGCAGGCCTCCTCGGTCAGCCGAGCCTCCCCGCGTCCCTCTCCTTGCTTTTTTTTTTGTTTTTTTGTTTTTTTTTGAGGTTATAAATAATTTTTATATGATTAAAAAAATAGGTTGTGTGTTATGAAATGGGTCCATGGTAACTTTTTTTATTGAATTATTCAAATTGGAGTTCCATGGGTTGGAGAAGTGATGGAATGCAAGTTCAAAAAATCTGAAACTTTTGCTGACATGACAGGCCAGAGTTCCAAAAAGTGAAACTCTGGCTGGGAATGCCCTCATAGGTGAATTAAACAACAATTTTTTTTTGTGCATGCTAAGGGTTAAAACCCTAACCTCCATGATGGGAGGTGTACTTAGCACCATTGATTTTTTTTTTTTTTTTGAAGTGGTAAGCTAGCGCACCCATTAAGACTCTCTACAAGGTGTAAGCCCAGCGGGGTTGTAGCCTTGTAGGCAGGTGGAGGAGATTGCACAATAATCATAATATATAGAGTCCCAAACAACGGAGGCCTCACCATGCAATCTAGCCCCTTGTGTTTAGGGGAAACCGCAATTTCGAAAAGGATTCAAACCTTCATGAGGCGTTTACAACTCCTGTTCCCATGTCATTGTGCTATAAGACTCTTGAATGGTGCGATTATGGAGCTATATATATATATAGTAGTTCACTTGACAGACACGAAAAGTTCTTAGAAATAGTCTTGGTATAAAGTTATGTTATGATGTTTATGGTTTTTCATGATAACAAATCCAAGTGTTGTTGTCCCAAACAGGTCCACTCTACTGTTCTCAATTGCTTGGTTAACAATGTTCAAGAACAGGTCTTAAGAACAGGTACTGAAGATAAGTTGGCTGACAAAACTTTCCAGAACTTCAGAACAGTCTTAAGAACAGCTCTGCGAAGTGTTTGGAGCAACAAGTTAAGAAGGCTGGTTGATTCAACAAGAGTCTTAGGTTTGCTATGGTTTTATTTTATTAGATTCTTGTTAATATGCCAATTAGAAAGTCTTGACTTATCACTTACTTGAAACGGTTTTGCTTTTTTGAAGATATTTTGGTTCACCTTTCAGAACAGTCCTGGAAACAGGGCGGCTAGGGTGTTTCTAGTCTAAACTGCGAAAAATGGTTTTACACAATTTTTTCTTTGATTTTTGGGCTAACATCTCTGAACTTTCTGGATAGATTTTTTGCTAATTGATAAAGTCCAAAAGGGCTATTTTTGCCTTTGAAAACTTAGAGAGGATTTTGAGCCTATTTTTTTGCTTTGCTTTATCCTCTAAATAACTTCTTCTTTATTTTTAGAAAATGGACGAAGTTGTAGAGAAATTCATGGGCTGAACTTCTGAAAGTTTGTGGCTAACATTTAGCCATGTAACTCAAGCAGTTAAAGGGAGAATTACGTTCACACTTCCCACTTCTTATGGGATAAGCATTTTTTTTTTGAAATTTCTCCCAACTATCTCTATTTAAAGCAAAGTCTCCACATTCACTTTGGCATCGGTTTTTCAAGAGCAAACATTCAGTATTCAAGAGCTTTAAATTTTCAAAAGAAAACCGAGTCAAGGGAGTGATGTTTTGAGCTTTCAAGATTGGCATACTAGGACTTCATTTGTACCCTATATTAACTTGGTTGAGAAGTATTGTAATAGGGTGTTCTCTTTGTAATCTCTCTTTTATAAAAGTGAGGTGAGTGTGTCCTAAGTCAAGTGGACTTTTGGACGTGGGGTAACCGGTCTTAGGGAAACGGTTACGTAGGTTGCAATTAGTAGCAAGGTGTGTTACTATTGTAACGTATTAAGCCCGTTTAGTGAAGCAGTTAAAATCTTACACGAGGTAGGTCGTGGTTTTTTCACCTCAATTGGGCTAGATGTGTTTTCCACGTAAAAATCCTGTGTCCGTTATTTCCGCATTCAATTTCGTTGGATTTTTACTTCTACTCAACTCAGGAACAGTCTGTGCAAACAGAGTCTAAGACTGTTTGCCAGAAAAATTGCGAAAATGTGACACCACAATTCACCCCCCCTCTTGTGGCTGTGTACTCTCAAAACTCACAAGTTATTTTTGTAATGATAACAACACCTTGCCCTTGAGGGGTTTTTGTTTAGGCAACCTTGGCTTTCTCTAAATTTTAAAGTAAAAGGGAGTAGGCAAATGTTTAAGAGATGAATCATAGGTCAATTCCTTATCAATGCTCAATTGTATCCAACTATATATCCATGGTGCAAGAGATCCCTAAATGACTAAAATGAGTGGTACTCGAATTTCGCATTCCTGTGGAATTACTTGTTCTTCTAGTGATACTCTAAGCACTTTGAAATTTTAATATAGGGTATTAGAACTATTGGGAGTGGAAGGTTGGTTCCCCCCCCCCCCCTCATTTTTCCTCTACTAACTAGGTTTTCTCATATTATAAGTGTCTTTGTACATTGCCCTAATTTGTGAGGCCCTTAAATGAGTGTTTAATTTCATAATCTTAGTTAAGCCAACTGATATGTTTTAGTCGTCACAGTTTTCTTACTTACCATGTTCTAAAGTAGAGTCAAACAACGATCGGTACCATTAGCGTATTCAGAATAATTGAAAGAGATATTCCAACAAAAGATCGGAAAGGTAGAGTCAAACAACAATAGGTACCATCAGTCTCCTCTTCCTTGCTCCACACGCATTCTTCTTCTTTGGGGAAGAATAACAAGATTTTTTCTTTCTTTTTTTAAAAAAGATTTTTTCTTTCAGTTGTCACAGTTTTCTTACTTATCACATTCTAAAGCATCTTTTTTGGGTCATCACTAGCTCCATAAATGATGATCATATTTCTTAGGTGACAAATTTTCTACAAGGAGAGGAGGTTTTTTTTGGGGGGGGGGGGGTGTGTGGTTGAGTATGAACCCTAATTTCTCACATGTTTCTTATTTTCTAAATCTGTTTTTTCCATAATAGTTTTGTGATAGACATTATAAGTAAGAAACATTTTACGTAAAGTAATGACAGTATAACCCATAGAGCCATTAATTACAATTACATCAACCACACATGATGACACCATTCAAGCAGCAGCAACAACAACAACATAAAATCCATTCAAATCAAACCACAACAAAGTTGTTGGGATGAATTGAAGAGTTATTTGGTGCCTAAAGAAATATGTATTGTACATTTCATAATCTATATATAATTGCATTCTTCTCTCCCCTTTGTCTCATAAGGGATCAAGTGAATGGGGAGCCCTTTCTCTGGGATAGGCATAGGATTGACTACCATTTGCTCATGTGGAATCAACTTCTCCCACCTAAACCTCTTCACCACATTGTGCATGAACACTAGGATCTCCAACCGTGCATACTCCTTGCCCGGGCACATCCTTGGCCCCCCACCAAACGGCACAAACGAATACGGGGCTGGCCCATCACCCTCGAACCGGGTTGGGTCGAATTTCTCTGGGTTTGGGAAGCATTGGGGATTCCTATGGGTTGAGTGGGCACTCCAGTATAACTATTACAAAACAAAATGGAATGGCATTAGATTGAAACAACCAAGGGGGAAAAAAAAAGAAATTGGTTGTGATTGTTTAACTCCATAGATATACAAAAAACAAACCCTATATATATTTTTTCCAATAATTAGTATACCTGTAAGAACAGGTAATGCAACTAGTGTAAAAGTACGAATCCTATGTATTAAGAGTAGTGAGTGATTATTTTCAGTTGCTAGTTCATAAGTAGTGATGAGAACAATGAACCCTAAGGATTATGTCTCCACTAGTCAAATATGACCAGATCAAAATTTGTATGCTGTATTTGAAAGATGGTGTGGAGAAAAGAGTCTAGTCGAGATTACCTTCCACCCTTTAGGAATAATAAAACCAGCATACGTGAATTCAGCAATGGCTTCCCTAAATGCCCCTTGCAATGGAGGTGCCAACCTCAAAACTTCACAAGCCACATTCCATGAATACTTCATCTTCTCCATATCCTCCCAGTTTAACAACTCTCCAGGTGCCTTTGATTTTGCAATCTCCATTTGCTCTATAACACCATGAAATTTAGCCGAGGGGGGAAATTAAAGTCGCAGCTTCTTTATTTATCTTCATCAAATTGGAACACCCAGTGTAGACCCCACGACGATGGAGTTCAATAAGTCAAATTGTCTACGATCTTACTAGTATTTTCTTTGATTCAAAAACTTTTTCCCCATCTCCCCCCCCCCCCCAAAAGTTTAAGGAGAAACAGGTTTGAAGAGTTACCTCTATAGACTGCATCATATATGTGAGGGAGCTCAGCAAGATACTTGACAATGCAAGTGATGGCAACACTAGCAGTGTCATGCCCACCAATTAACAACCCTAGAATTTTGTCAGCAACATCCAATTCACTTAGATGCTCCCCATTCTCATCAACCACACTTAGCATATGAGATAATATATCTTGGGTAGATGTTGCCTTTTGCATGGCCAAGTCAAGCTTCCTTTGCTTAATGATCACCATAAGCTCCTTTCTTATGAATTTGGCTGCCTTGATCGCCTTGTTGAATGGAGTTCCAGGGAAGTCTATGGGAATGGAGATGATCCCAGAAGCTAAAAGCTCGAAGGGATCAGCAAAGCGGGCTATAAGATTAGGGTCTTCGATACTAAGGAAGAGGCGACAGGCTACCCAAAACGTGTATGTTTTGGCTAAAGGGAACACAAGGATCTCATCTTTGTGTTCCCACCCAGAGGTGAAGTGCCTCTGGGCAACGGCATCCATGATGCCGATGTACCTCTGAAGGGCTTCCGGCTTAAGAAATTGAGGGAGGAGCTTCCTCATTTTCTTAGCCTCTTCCTTAGCATTAGTTTGAAGGGAGCTTGGGAAGACTTTATTCACAGAATCTGGCCACCAAGCCGTGACAAGCTTATTCTCATTAGAGAATAAGAACTTGTTACCTAATGGCCCACAAAGGACGGCCATCGGTTGCCCTAGAATGCTTGTCTTGAAGCATTCTGGGGAGTATTTGATCATCCGATCAAACAAAAACTTCTCAGGGTGGCCTTTCCACCCGGTTGACAAAAACTCTAGGGTTTCTCCCAGTATAGGCCACCCTGTCCCTCCCGGTGGTAGTTTCAATGTGGATGCAGACTTTTGCTTGCAGAAAAGGATCTGAAGTGATGCGAAGATGAATGAAATAAAGGTTATTAAGGCATAAAGGAAGAAGGGTTCCATGATGGGTTTTACACTTATGTGTTTTTCTTGTGCACAATGAGAGAAATATGTTTTGTGTGGAAGATTGGGAAGGAGTGAAGGAGTTTATATAAGTGCATTTTTAGTGTCTTTTAATTTTCTTGCTTATTTCATCAGGAGATTACTATATCAAAGTACTTGTTTGCGAATATATTTACGGAATCAGATGGTGATTTCATTCACATATATGTATGCACATGTAGAGAAATTTTTTTAAATCCTCTATTATTTTTTTTTTGGGGGGGGGGGGGGGCCCGGATTCCTATCAGGATCTGTTGATGTCTCATGGTAGCTTGATCTTCCTTTGTTGTGAATTTGCAATCCATACTATAAAAATCCACTAAAGATCATATTTTCAACTGTGTAATCAGAGATTCAGATGATGAAATTTATTGATCTAAGAAATTTTGGTATTTTTCTGACCTTTTGACCCAGCACTAATGTTTAGCATTTAATAATCAACATAGCTGGTTTTTGCACAAGTTGCTTTTTATTTAATTATTGTGAATGATGTTTAATTGTGTTTAAAAATTAAAGTTGAATCCGGATTTCCAGTCGTAGCTAATGTTTAGCATCTAATACTCAATTACATTATTAATATAATATACTATAATATAATATAATGTAATATAATATAATATAATTTTTTGAATAAATAATGTTGACTAATCAAACCGAGTTTATCACTTTAACCTAACTTATTAAAAACTAAACCTAAATAAGTTTTTGATCTTGGATCGTTTATTTCACTCGAATTGAACTACTATTGGCCCGATAAGGGGATAGAACTTTCTCTTCATAGATTTTCTTCATTCACAAGACTCGAACTCGAGACTTTGCTTAAGGGAAGCAAGTGTCAAACTATTTGAACCAACATGTATTGATATGGAATTATTTATATGAAGTAAGAGATAAAAAAACAATCATATAGATTTCAATTAACTTATATACGGTGTATGACCTTTTAAGTTAATATTGAAATGTGTTCAATTTTCCATTAATATTTTGAAAGTAAAAGAAGGATATATTTTTATGGTTTCATACTGCATAACATTATCACACACTTTTCTAGGTTTAAAAACTTTCACATATATATACACACTAAGATATATATATATATATATATATATATATATATATATATATATATATATATATTTGTGTGTGTGTAAGAATAAAAAATGCGTTCCGAACATTTGCTAGGAAGAATAATCATGTACACCACTTATTTATTGTTTATGCGGGCTCGGACTCCTGTGCCTTGAAATTGAAATTAATTTGTTACTTTGGAGGCAATTTGCACGCAATATTATTTTGTATATATGTAGTCTATAATTATTATAATATTACATCTAACATTTCTAATATCGCATATTTATCCTTAAAAATAAAAAAAAGAAATCTTTTTTTTATAATATTAATTTTGTCTTTACACTGAATAGGGTACAAATATGTATCTTTATAATTTTCAATATCCCAAGTTAGGCAATACCAAATATTTTTTTTGACATTTATTAACATGGCCATATATATATATATATATATGTATATATATATATATATATATGTATGTATAGATTTTTCATTAAAAAATATGAAATATCTAACAATAACATCAACAATATAATTATGATATTCGCTCATACGTTTGATTGACAATCATCATCAACAGTGGCGTCATCGTCATCATCATTGTCATCATCATCGATCGTCATGATGTAACATTCCCCCAGATATGCTCATAGGCTCAAAAAAGGGGAAAATTCAGGAGGGTTTATTTTGTTATATATATATATATATATCGACTTTGATAATTAAAAAGGTGTTTTTTTTAGGGGATGTCTAGCTGAGTATTTTGAGAATATCTATTGTCCTAATTAATATAAGATTGATTAACATATAATAAAAAAATTATTTGCACCTGAAAAATTATGAAAATAATCTAACCGATTTTTTGCAACAACTCCCTGATTCAAATGAGGTATTTTTAAAACAATTCTAATGCTACTGCATTTTTTTAATTTTATGATTACATTGCGTCAGTAATTTTAGTAAATTTGTTTGTTGATGCTTTTCAACATTGCATAAATTGGAAATTGTAAAGCTTCAAAAGCGTGCTTTTGATGGATTTTCTGACAGACGTTGTAAAAAATTGTGACGGAAATTCTTGCTTCGTTCAAAAATCTTGACCGATTCTGTCAAATCGCCCATAAAAAATGTAGCGCCAACTGCAACCCTACTGTCTTTGCGGTTCTAACAGACAAATTGATTCGTCAAAATATATTCTCGTCAGTCAGTCAAAATCTCCGTCAAAATAGTATTGAAGGGTGGTCCGTCCGTCAGTACTGTTAGAAATTTTGACGGATTGTCATTCCGTTAAAATTTTCTTATCAAAATTTTTGACGGACCGGTTGAAATGTCCATTTTGACCAGTGATTTTTCGATGGACGTAATTTCCGTCAAAATGTCCATCGTAAAGTCTGTTTTCTGTCAAAATCTTTATTTTTTTGGTCAAAAAACTCGTCAAAAATAAGCCTCATTCTTGTAGCAGTGTTGCTAAATTTTGTTCCATATGACTTTGATTCTTTCCCACTTTTTTTTTTAAAAAACACACCCACCCACACACCACCCACACACCACCCACACAAATTTTTAGGTAAGACCATCTCACGTAAGAGTTTTTATAAAATGGATTTCTTTAGCGGTGACTTTTGTGAGGTTTCTACGGCAACTAATAAAATATTTTGAGTGATTTTTAATTGAAGAATAACTAATAGTTCATCTGGTAGTGACTTTTATTACAATCCCCCGAAATGAACTATTAGTTACCTCCAATTATTATTAAAAGTCACCACAAAAATATCTGTCTTATAATATGCCATATATGAGATGGTCTCACTCAAAATTTACTGAAAAACTAAAGTGGATATTCTCATCACTTGTAGCTTTTGTTTTCAGTTTAGAATTAGGAATAAATTTTTCTTACTTCATCCCGGATTAAATTTCATGTAATTTATTGGCCATAAAATAAAAGGATATTAAAATGTGTTAGATTTTATGATCAACTAATTTTCAAAATAATAATAATAATAATAATAATAATAATAATAATAATAATAATAA
>JACYFF010019584.1:3729518-3742710 GCA_017589665.1 Selenicereus undatus
GAAGTTGAGGATAGCAGAAGGAACGGATGATCCATGGTTGGTGAGTGTGAATAATCACGTCGGCCGGCAGCATTGGGAGTATGACCCGGAGGCTGGCACGCCGGAGGAGCGGGCCGAGGTAGAGAAGGTGAGGGAGGAATTTAAGAGGAATAGGTTCAAGATGAGACAGAGTGCTGATCTTCTTATGAGAATGCAGGTAAAGCAACTCTTTTTTCTTTTTTTTTTTTGGGTTGTGTTCAAAAAGAGAATATTATTTTTAGGGAAATTCAATGTTTTTTTGTCTCCCTGCCTCTGAGCTCTTGTTCCTATCCCTTCATGTGGGTGTTAATATGTGTATCCCACCCAGTTTATCCCAAAATTCAGCCGGACACAACAAAAATTGGGGCGATTTCTTCGCATAAGTATGATTCAAATTTTGATTTTGATAGAAAAATTTTGATGGATACGACTCATATTAGTGAATGATTGGGGAAAATTGTCTGAAAAATTGATGGATTATAAAATTGGGATTAAGGTAGAAAGATAAGATCCACTTAAGAAATGCCTTGGCTTTAAATTTTGGTGGCAAGGAGAGAGAAGGTAGATAGAGTGGGAGGAAGATGGTGGAGGAGGATGAGGCCTATGTACTCTTTCTATTTTATAAAATAATATTATATAAATATAACATAATGACATATAATGTAATTTCTTTAAAATTATGGACGAATATATTATTTCCACAAAAAACTCTTTTAAAAAGGCTAATGAAAATAACATTTTCAAAAAACACTGTTTGGGACCAAACAGTTGTTTATCAAACACAAATTTAGCTGTTTGACTTAGTTAAAATAGTTAAAACACCCCAAACAACTCTTTTTCTCCAAAAAGCTGTTGTTGCAAAACACTCGTTAAGATGAAATGGAATCGGTAAAAGTTCAGAGTGGCGAAATGAACTTTTCCTTATTTTTATTTAATGCAGCTCCAACTAAAACTAGGTATGTCATAACCTAAGAGTTGAATAATTGTCTATGCACATTCATTACAAATGGTACATTACTTACTCTATGGCGTGACGCTTGAATACATGCATGTAATACTACAAACCAAAGTACACAAAAAAGCTTATGTTTTTGTCTCAAATAATGATCATCTTAAAAGAGGGGTTGGGATCGTATTAGGGCTAAGTAGGACTGGGTATTCGGTTCACTGGTTTTCGGTTCCGGTTGAAATCGGGTCCAAAAATCTGTATTCGGTCCCGGTCCTGGTCGGAACCGGGCCTAGGATTTTTGTAACCGGTCCTGGAACCGGTTGGGACCATGTTCGAAATCGGGTACTTAGTTCATAATTTTTTTTATATTTTGTTCAATTTAATTTCATTTAAATTTTTGACTTGTGGTTGTCACTTTATGAGAGAACCAATATACCCAACAAGCATTCGTGCAAAATCAAATTTAATAGAACGGCAATTAGACATTTACCATGTAGTAAAGTCCAATTGGTTAGCTAATAAATAACATTTCATTTCATCCAAGCATTAAGAAAAATGTCATCTTCTTATAATATTATACATCAACAAAAAGATTTAGTAATATCAACGTATAACCCGAAATTATGGCGGTATCGGAAGAATAACACCTAATGCCAACTGGTAACTTAGACATTAAAAAAAAAAATTGGACAGGATAACCGATCTGGTCCTGGTCCCACGTTTTCAGGACCCGACTCCGAACCCGGTTGCAACCGGCTCCACGTTTTCGGAACCAATCTCGGACCCAATTCAACCGGATTTGAGTATGGACCTGTCGGGTCTGGACTGGATCCAAGTCTAGAACCGGCTACCCCGTTTTTTTGCTTGGCCCTAGGTCATATTCAGTGAAACTGCCGCCTTTCTTGCGTAAAAATAGTGTAGAACATAAGAACATTGTGTGCTTAGCCTATAAATTAAAGAAACCAAATAAAAAGAGGGGTTTGGGGTTTTAGGGTAGTCCCAAAATCAAATGGAAACAGGTGCTGAACTTAGAGAAGTGCTGACATCACTAGGGATGACAGTGTAGTTCAAATTCGACGCAAATTCGATCCGATTCAAAGTAAAATTATCTAATTTAAATTTGAAAAAATAATCCAATTTAAATCTAATAAAAGATAGTCTGAATCCAACTCCAATTCGATCGGTGGAGGATGTTCCATTCGATTTTATTAGCATATGATCTGAAAACTTTTGTAATAATTTCACTTTTTCTTGATATTAGAAAAACTTTTCTTGATAATTAATCTACATATGTTTCCTAAAATACATAAAAATTTAAATACGATATTCTTTTTGGGTTGGAGGTAACAAAACCCTAATTACTCCTTTAGGTATTTCCAATTTATTTGCCTAATATATTTTGAAAATTTCTTAAAATAACAGCTAAGGAGAGAGAATCCAAGTCCAGCACTCCCTCCACCAATCAAATTGGAGGAGAGAGAAGAGGCAACAGAAGAAGCAGTGACCACAACATTGAAGAGAGCCATCACTTACTTCTCCACAATCCAGGCCCGTGACGGTCATTGGCCTGCTGAATCGGCCGGCCCATTATTTTTCCTCCCTCCTCTTGTATGTCCTTTCTTTTATTTTTTGTTTATATCCCTTTCCATATTTTTTTCCCTAATTGGTATTTAAAAAATTGTAAAATATTTTTTGAAAATATTTTTAAAATTTTGGAGTAAAAATAATGTAAGATAACACATATTTCAGGTGATGGCTCTATATATTATAGGATCAATCAACCATGTCCTGTCTTCAGAACATCAAAAAGAGATCAAGCGGTACATATATAATCACCAGGTATTACGACAATTCATGCCTTTATTCTTCTCTAATTCTGTATTTATTTTTTAAATATTCTTCTTAGTTTTTATTATATTTGATTTTATTTTTTCTTGTAAATGGGTAGAATGAGGATGGAGGGTGGGGACTCCACATAGAAGGACAAAGCACCATGTTTGGTACAACACTTAGCTACATTGCCTTGAGGTTGCTTGGTGAAGGCCCTAATGGTGGTGAGGGGAATGCTGTGGCGCGGAGCCGCCAATGGATCCTTGAGCATGGTGGTGCCATTGGTGTTCCTTCTTGGGGAAAGTTTTGGCTTACGGTTCGTTCTACTCTCTTATGTCATATGAAGTAAACTCTACTATCTAAATCGACTAACTTAATTATAGACAATTTTTTAAATTCTGCTTTTATTTTCATGTTTGATTGTCACCTTAGCATGATTTTTTGAGCTAAAAGTTTTTTTTTTTTATAAAAAAATCATATCTTTATAGCGAGATTTTCTATCAAATATACTATGACGACAAATAAATCATGATTTTCCCATCCATTTAGATATGATAAAATTGGCTTATATTGAATCACTTGAAGTAAAACTTCATACATAGTCAAGATATAGAAAATTAACCCCAATTTTGCTAATATGAAATGACTCAATCCAAATTAGTCCAAACTACTATTAATTTTTTTTTTTGTTTTGAGTCTTATTGCAAAAATGAAAAATTGGCACGAGTCACACTAAATTCAAAATGTTGCGATTCAAATCTTATAAGACTAACTTAAAGTTACATCTTTTCTCTGAATTACTTATTCCTAGAAATCGAACCCATTTTTAAATAATGCCAATAAATATTCCCCTTTTACCCTTTTTTGGGGATTGCAATGTAGGTGCTTGGTGTATACGAATGGGAAGGGTGCAACCCCATGCCCCCAGAGTTCTGGTTACTCCCCAAAATCTCTCCTATACATCCAGGTTTTATATTCTCTGTAATTTTTAATATTTTTTTCCCTCTATATATTTTTAAATAATTACAACGTAGAATTAAACATCCATATATATATATATATATATATATATATATATATATATATATATATTTGCAGGGAAAATGCTGTGCTATTGTAGATTGGTGTATATGCCAATGTCATATTTATATGGCAAGAGGTTTGTTGGTCCACTCACTCCACTTGTTCAGTCACTCAGAAAGGAGCTCTACATTCAACCTTACCATGACATTAATTGGAACAAGGCTAGAAACACTTGTGCAAAGGTAAATATATATACATTCTTCACACAAGTATAAATAATGTGATTAAAACCTGAATTAAATTGACCTAAGTCAAGCTAATCGGATTATCTCAATTTTTAAAAGAAATTAATTACTTAAAAATTATCTCAATCAAGAGTTTAAACTGACGGTTGAAGGTTGAACAATAATTTGTACTTTATCATGTCCCTTCACACAGATGCCCTACCTAGTGCAATATTAAATACTAGGACTGCTCAGATTCGAACATGAGACCTATTACTCAGAAAGATAATGATTGAAAGCCCATGAATAGATTTTGGCCATGTTTGGCAAAAAGCTGGAAGCAATTAGCTATTAGCCGTTAGCTGTTTGAATTAGTTATTCATGAAAAAACTATTTGGTAAAGTTAGTTGCTTCTAAGAAAGATGTTTGGTAAAATTTCATTTACATTCTTATATCTAAATTACTTCTTAAGTGAACATATTTTTTATTTATTGGTCAATTTCTTTTTCAAAAGAATTAAATTAACTTCATTTGAGATCACAAAAAAAACAGAAAAAAGAAGGGAAACTTCATTGAAGGCTTTACTTTCTTACTAAATTCTACATAACTTGTATTCATTGTGTACCTTATTTCTTTTCAATTTGTACTTATGTAGATTGTCAATGTTTTATATTTTTAAAATTTTTTAGTTTATAAATTGAAATTGAAATTTATATGAATTTCTAATGATTTTATCTTCATTAGATTCAATTCATACAGAATACAATATGAAATGTTACTATTTTGCATCGATCAAAGGCTCATTGTCTAGGCAATCGAAAGGGGGATTGAATAATCTAAAGTGTAAATATCAAACGTTCATAAATGTGCACAGTGAGAGAACCAATAAACTTTATATAATATACCAGCAAAGTTAGAAAATCTAACCTAAAAAGTATACTACTTGGCTAAAAAAATATAAACAACAAAAGAGACAATGCAATTTCAATGGTTTATTTTTGTCTTAAAAAATAAAAATAAAGAAAATACGTCTACTCTTGTTAATCCTCAAGTTCTAATTAGGTTCAAATGCTACTAGTATAAGCCTTCAAGGAACAATTTATGATACTACATGCTCTTCCTATTTTAAGAAAATAATATTATAAAAATATAATTTAATAGCATGTAGTGTAATTAGTTTAAAGTTTTGGGCAAATATGTCATTTCTATAAAAAGCTCTTTTTGAAAAGGCAAATGGAAACAACCTTTTCAAAAAGAGCGGTTTGGGGACAAACAGTTGTATCATATAGTTGTTTACCAAACATTCAATTAGCTGTTTGACTTGGTCAAAATAGTTAAAACATTCCCAAACAGCTCTTTTTCTCCAAAAGCTGTTGTTGTCAAACAACTCCTTTTAGTTAGACAGTAATGAATTGATAGTACAACTAAGAACAAAACAGTCTGATCCAGACAAAATCCGAAATGACATAAAGTAAATGTAATTTAACACAAGTATAGTCCACACAATCTTAAGGGAAATGAATATATGATAAATGACTTGCACTTCTTGGCAGGAGGATCTTTATTATCCACACCCTATGATGCAAGACATGTTATGGGGATTTCTCCACCACTTTGGCGAGCCATTATTAAACCGTTGGCCCTTCTCCAAGCTTAGAGACAATGCCATGAAGATTGCAATGCAGCATGTGCACTATGAGGACCAAAACAGTAGATACCTTTGCATTGGTTGTGTCGAAAAGGTTTGTAGCACTTTGATTTGTGTATTTGCTAACTCAATTCCTTTTTTTTTAATTTTAAATAAAGGTTTACTTTAAAATAGATGGATTGAAATGTACATTTGTCATATTAATCAAAATCCGTCCTACTTTTTGTCTAGTATAATCTAGTTTCAAGTTGAGTTGGTACAACAACATATGACCAGTCCGCTGCAAAGATGGCATGAATGAGATTCTTTCTTTCTTTCTTTCTTTCTTTTTGTGTCCAAACAGACGTCCAGATTCTGATGCATTGTGTTACAGGTTTTGTGTTTGATTGCTTGTTGGGTGGAAGATCCAGATTCTGATGCATTCAAGAGACACCTCGCTAGAATCCCGGATTACCTTTGGGTTGCAGAGGATGGAATGAAGATGCAGGTAGAAATAAAATTCTTGTGCTAGTTCAAATTGGCAAAAGCAAGAATAATTTATTGGAAATTCCAAATTGAAACTGTCAAATATGGTTGGGATGCAGAGCTTTGGTAGCCAAATGTGGGATGAAGGCTTTGCAATTCAAGCAATTTTGGCAAGTGGTCTCATAGAGGATTATGCACCTACACTTAGAAAAGCTCACGATTTTGTCAAAGCCTCACAGGTATTTCCCTTTCGAAACATACAAAACAAAGGGTCGGAGATAAATTGTAATGTCTCACTCATTCATTGTATTGTACTGCCTTTGAAACAAACAAAAAAATGTGCGTATTTCGCAATGAAATAGGTGAGAGAGAATCCTTCTGGAAATTTCAAGAAGATGTACAGACATATTTCCAAAGGCGCTTGGACTTTCTCAATCCAAGATCATGGATGGCAGGTCTCTGACTGCACTGCAGAAGGGCTTAAGGTACCCGTAAATTAATTACATTTCCTAGGTCTACTCTAAGTTTAGGACATTAAAAAAAGTTGATTTTTTTTTTACAAGAAAATTACTAATATTATGCTACTCTATAGATTGCAGTATTATTGTCACAAAAATCCCCAGATCTTGTAGGAGAGGCAATTGATGTTGAACGCTTGAATGATGCTGTAAATGTCATCCTTTCTCTACAGGCAAGCCCTTCAAACATTTTCCTTTTTTTTTTTTACTGTTTTTTGGCTTATTGTTACTTATGTGCTAAATTTCACAGCGCACTTAATAAAGCTGTTTAGTAATAATCTTTGGATTCTCTTTTACCCTTTTCAGAGTGAAAATGGGGGTTTTCCAGCATGGGAGCCACAACGAGCTTTCCGTTGGCTTGAGGTAAAACATGCAACATTGAACTGATGAGATTTTAGCCAAGTGGTTAAGATCGAGGTTTTGAGTACACTAGGTCTTATATTCAATTCTCTCCCCCCCTATTGTACTGTGTTGTCTTCGTGACTCATTTGAACCCAAAAAAATGCAACACTTCATTGATGTTTCACCTTAGCTTTTAATTTGGAGGAGAAAAATGTTCCTCTTCTTATAATAAACACTTGGTGTGGTTTTCAGAAATTCAATCCCACAGAGTTCTTTGAAGATGTGCTGATTGAAAGAGAGTAAGTTTGCCCCCACTACTTGAATTTTTATACACATCATGTAAATAGACATATTTGATTCAGTCGAGTTTGAGTTTGGTTGATTTGGGACTGGTCAAAACAAATTGACAGGCAACGTACTAGCCTTTGATCATTGCCAACTAAAATTTTTCTGATAGCAAAAGACTTGGTTATAATGTGAACAATTATTTCAGGTATGTTGAGTGCACTTCATCAGCAATTCAAGCTCTAGCCCTCTTCAAAAAGTTTTACCCTACTCATCGGAGAAAAGAAATTGAAAACTCGATCTCTAAAGCAGTTCAATACATCGAAAACAGCCAAAATCCCGATGGATCATGGTGATTATTTAATAGATTTTGACTTTGATTTTTTTACTTGGGATTATATATATTTTTCCTCAAGAAATTAATGTTTCAATGTTTTGATTTTTCTATGGGAAATACAGGTATGGTTGTTGGGGAATATGTTTTACTTATGGAACATGGTTTGCCGTGGATGCACTGGTAGCTTGTGGGAGGAATTACCAAAATAGTGTTGCATTACGCAAAGCTTGTAAGTTCTTGCTATCCAAGCAACTCCCTGCTGGAGGATGGGGAGAGAGTTACCTTTCAGGTCAAAACAAGGTACAAGTTTTTTCCCTCTAAAATTTAGAAATTTACGAGATTTATACGAAATATAGACTTTTTCTTACGGAGTAAATGTTGTGGAATAGGTTTACACTAACATAGAAGGGAACAAGTCAAACTTGGTGAACACATCATGGGCATTGTTGGCTCTTATTAAAGCTGGACAGGTGAGTGTCCATCTTTTCTCTTTTTTCTGTTTAAGTAATGGAAGGTGTTTCTAATTTAACTGTTGGGAGAATAAGTCAAACTCGAACGTCTATTCATTCGCACAGGCGGATGTTGATCCGATCCCTATTGAACGAGGAGTGAGAGTGCTTATAAATTCACAAATGGAGGATGGGGACTTCCCCCAACAGGTAAACCTTCATAAGAAAGTATTTATGTTTTAAGTAGTCAACATATATTGTTTCTACGATAGTGTTTGGTTGGAAGAAAATGACGGATGGTGGAATTTATAACAGGAGATAACAGGGATATTCATGAAGACATGCACGTTAAATTACTCAGCATTCCGAAATATATTTCCTATCTGGGCTTTGGGTGAATATCGCCAATTGCAAGCAAGAAGATGTGCTACAAACTTATACTGAAGTTGGCACTCCACAACTACTTTGAAAAAAAAAATAATCACTTTACATGTATCGCTACTATCAATTTCCTATAGGCATGTATATGTCCATTATATAGTATCATACATTATGTATAAAATGATAAATGATAAATGAAATTCTCTAGTTGAAAACAACTCTTCTATTTGAGTGGATTCAATAAAATCGACTTTTGCTCGATGACTTTGACTTGAACTATTTAAAAGTGATCTTGATTGGCTCACTTCAACTTATTTCCTACGGAAGTAAACAAAATGAGGTCAAAAAAAAACTCTAAATTAACATTATTTTTGGTCCGAGCAAAAACTAGATGAGAGTTTGTATTAGAACATATGATATTTTCAACCATAAAATAACGGTTTTTTTTTGGGGGGGGGGGGGCTACTTAAGCAACTATCAGTTATTTGAACTGTTATTTATATCAAACAGGAATGCAACAAACTAAACATACTCTTAGCTATCCTTCTCGTACAAGAGCTTTAACTCAATCTTCTTTCTGTCTTACCTCATGAGAAATCAAACGAATAGGCCAGGAAGCCCTTTTGCTGGGGTGGGGGAGAGGTGAACTATCATTTGCTCATCTGGGAGCAACTTTTCTCACCTAAACCTCTTCACTACATTGTGCATGAACACTAGTATCACCAACCTTGCATACTCCCTTCTCGGGCATAGACCGGGGCCCCCACCGAATGGCATGTATGTATACGGCGCAGGTCCGGTGCCTTCGAACCGAGTTGGGTCGAACTTCTCCGGGTCCGGAAAGTACTGAGGGTTCCAATGTGTGGAGTGGGCACTCCAGTGAAGCTGGTATAAATTATTAAAGGTAACTTAGGATTGACCTGTTCTTTTGGACTTGAAAATAAAATGAACACTTTCTTGAATTTTGATTAGTTCAATTAGAAAACTACCCCAAAAATGAAAGAAATAAACAGAAAACAACAGGAAGTTTAGAATTTAATATAGGCCATGTTCTTTTTTACTTTAAGCAGTGTTAAGCTTGATCAGTTTCATGGAAATTTTAATTTATTTTTGTTACTACAAAAAGAACAGAGTCCCTAACACAGTTTGATTCAAGTGGTTTGACACTTGTTCTCCTTAAATAACGTCTCGATTTTTAGTTTTGTGATTGGAGAAAATTTGTGATGGGAAGACTCTAGCCCTTATGGAACCAACAATAGCTCGAATTAAGTGAAATGCAGAATCCAAGACCAAAAAAAAAAAAGAATAGAGTTGTGGTATGATTGGACGAACTTATATGAAATTATAAAAAACTAACATTTGTGAAAAAAAATGGCAAGGAAAAATAAGGGAAAAAAAGAAGGTCTAGCTGAGATTACCTTCCACCCCTTAGGGATGGTGAAACCAGCATACAAGAAATAATTGGTAGCTTCTCTAAACACACCTGGTGATGGAGGCAGCAACCTCATTACCTCACAGGCCACATTCCATGAGTACTTCATCTTTTGAATGTCCTTCCAATGTAGCAACTCTCCTGGTGCCTTTGATTTTGCAATCTCCAATAGCTCTGTAAAATTGTGAGACCATTAATCATTTTCTTTGATTAAAAACCCTCCATCTCCTGCCATGAAGGACCCCCAACAAAAAAGAAAAAGAAAAAAGAATTAGTTACCTCTATAGACAACATCATAAATGAGAACATTTGGTGCAGTTGTATATTTATCTAATCTAATCCTTTTAGCTGCAAACAATTTCTCCAGATGATACATACGTAATGTTCTCATACACCTGAAGTCAAAATGCTTCATCACACCTATAGTGCCAAAGTACCTAATACATATACGGAAAGTAACACGTGTGTAGTCAAGTGTATATAACTTGCATGGAGAATGAAAACTGAAATTAGTGCTACATTTTGTATATAACATCCTTCAAAGTCTTCTGTTGCTTCAATATCTAGGTTTATCAGTAATCTACTAATGGGTAAAGTAGAAACCGATATTCCTAAATATATATTGCAGGAGAGAAAGTATATTACTGAAATATACAATCAGAATAATAAAAATTAGACAGTTTTGTAAATGAAAGTATATCAGATGGACATAAAGGTACCTTGATCATTTCTAATATGCACTTTGGAAGCAAGAAGTATATTTTCAGCAGTCAAATGTTGTTGAATATAGGCGCCCTCAACTTCCGCAAAATCTCCCTATAAAGTCAATCTCAATGGGTGCATCCTACGCATATGTATCATATGTACTTATCTTTATATAATTCAAATGTAACAAGAAGTATGAACAAATATTAACTGATGACAATACATATTGCATGTCACAAAATAATAATTCCCACCATATAGTGCCCCTATATCTGATCCTTTTCAAAGGATGTATAACAACTACCATGCCTATGATGTCTATAGAACAACAGGGAATGAGAACATTGTAAAGATTTCAGAAGAAACACATGCATAAATTTAGTTAGCAAACTCTACTGTGTGAACAATATGTACCAATAACATTGTCAAGTGTTCGTAAACGTTAGGAGACCTCGGTGAATGACACAAAAGGAGGTCAGTGCTGGTAAGGAATATCCTGACAGTCATCAATGATGCCAATAACTGTCGTTCTCGGCGTAAAAACTAATTTATAAAGGTTGATGACTACATTCCGTTCGCATCTGTGGCAGTATCAACCGACAGTCTGGATATATAATAAATTTTGCCAGCACTGAGTTTCGACCTCCATCGAGTTATATCAGCATCGCCTTAATTCTATGATGCCGAAGATCTCATCACACTATAAAATAATGAAATGCAATCGTAAGCAACACACATATATGATAGGGACTTTTTCAACACAATAATCTAATACCTGGTAGTCCATGAATATAACTTTCCATAATGTCAATCGCCCATATACTTGAACAGACATTGAGTCGAACCATCAATGTTACAGATCTATTGCAAGGGTTGATGGAGCATATAGGCATAAAAGTATGTGCTAAAGATGTCATGTCTATAATCTTAAAAAAATAAAACCAAATAGAATGGTATAATAATAATACAGTGACCACATCGTATTTTTGAGGGAAAGTATATTACTATAAATAACACCATTATTGTATGATTGAAAATAGGTTAACCAAGCATACAGAATGTAATAGGTGAAACGAATAAACTGAGCAATATAATAATCTACAAATGGTTCAATACATCCCTATACACCACATTTTTTGTAACGTCTACTGGAACTCCTCTATTATTATAAAGTAGTACTTTTAATCCAAAAGGGGACGAAACACGTGACAGTGCAACATAAAGTTAACCATGGCTGAACACAGGCTTTGGAAGGTATACGCCAACTCTATTCAATGTTTATCCCTGACTTTTATTGATTGTCATTGCAAACGCCAGTTTTAGAGGGAACTGCCTTCTTTTGAGTTGTAGATCTGGAGGATTAGACGGTGTTAAATCGATTATGGGTATTAGGATAGGGATAAATCACCAGCTAACTCAGCAACTTGAATTAATTAACACTAACTAATTCATCAACTTGACCAGCATTTATGCATAAGGACAAGGATAAATCACCAACATGAATAATTAATTCGCAGAAGAGAAATCAATAAACATGGAATCAAATGAGATGGTTCGAAGTTGTATTACTAAATTTTCCTGATTTTAGGCTTTATAGTAGCATTTTCGCTAAAAGATAAGAGAAATTACGAGTTAAATAGAAATGTAAGGAAATAATTAATAAGATATTTTTGTAGAGAAGGAGAAATATCAAATATTGAGCTAATTATGAAATATGCGGAGTAAAGAGAAGAAAATTAAAATTTGAACTCTAAATAAGAGTAAGAACAGATATGATTGTCTATGATATAGTAAGTTTGCACACATTATAATATATACATTAGAGTTTAAACAAAACAAGGAATGTACCTAAACTCAAGTGAGGTTCTGATGGTCCAATTCAAAACAAATGAACAATAAGTAACTCATTAATTATAAATATATGCAAAACATCTTAAATTGTCAATGTGAAACTACTTAATTTTTTTTTTTTTAATATCTCAGACACAAAGTTATAACAAGCAACATAATATGATATCTATAAATATAGGATTTTATCAATACAGATTGGTTCAAGTTGTTTAACATTTGTTTTTCCGAAATAAAGTTTCGAATTCGAGTCTTATGAATGGAGAAAATTTGTGACGATGAAAATAATTAATTACAAAGAGACTTTTTAAGCTATCTAGGAAGTGGGTGTGACTACTACAAAGACCAAGGAAACATATTCAAAAATAGTACTTCTAGAGTCAAAAACATCAACCAATGGTGGCTGTCTCCAAATTAGATACTGTTTTTACTTTAAATTGACGGGAATGCCAATGCATGAACTGAAATTTAGAGGCAGTGAAACTCCCAACAAAGTCTACATTTAATAAGCACTTTAATTAGCTCTTGTCACCAATTCAAACATCGTACAATGAGACGTTACTTCTCATTAACCAATGGTGGCAGTCTCCAGATTAATGTCTTTCACTGTCACTCCCATGATCACTAGTCATAGTTGCATCTGTTTTGACAAAAGTAGTGCTTGGATATGCGTTCTTACATACACACATATATATATATATATATATACACATATCCATATACTCACGGAAGGGAGTA
>JACYFF010019584.1:3743110-3779770 GCA_017589665.1 Selenicereus undatus
ATATATATATGTGTGTGTGTGTGTGTGTGTGAGATCTGAATTGGGGTGATTTTTTCACATAAGTATGACTCAGATTAGTAAATGATTGAGAAAAATTGTTTGAAAAATTGATAGATTATAAAATGGGGATTAAGGTAGAGAGATGAAATCCACTTAAGAAATGCCATGGATCTAAATTTTGGTGGCAAGGAGAGAGAAGGTAGATAATGGTGAACGTGATTTGTTTCCATTTATCTATTCCGCCTTTTGTTTTGATGGAGGAGGAAGATAATGGTGAACAAAGAGGACAAAGAAGGTTAGAGAAAGAGATAAATGTCAAGGACATTTTAGTCACTTTGATTAATATTTAACGGCACGTGTGACGGAGGGACTATGGGTAGACATTCTTTAAAAAATAAGGGCATCTTTAGAAAAAACTTTACGATGTTTAGATCAAATGGAATCGGTAAAAGTTTAGGTAGCGAAATGAAATTTTCCTTATTTTTATTTAATGCAACTCCAACCAAAACTAAGTATGTCATAACCTAAGAGTTGAATAATTGTCTATGCACATTCATTGCAAATCGTACATTACTTACTCTCTGGCATGACACTTGAATACATGCATGTAATAATGCAAGCCAAAGTACACAAAAAAGCTTATGCTTTTGGATAATGTATATCATACATTTAGGAGTGTGTACTCCGACTTACTATACACACACACACACACATTTTCAGCTTGTCTTTGTCATATATACAATTTTTAATGTGTGGTGCTAACGTGACTTGTTGGAGTAAATACTTCTAGGAGTACGATATAAGCTTTGATGTTTTTGTCTCAAATAATTATCATCTTAAAAGAGGGGGTGGGGTCATATTCAGTGAAACTGCCGCCTTTCTTGAGTAAAAATAGTGTAGAACATAAAAACATTGTGTGATTACCCTATAAATTAAAGAAACCCAATAAAAGGAGGGGTTGGGGTTTTAGGGTAGTTACAAATCCAAATGGAAACCGGTCCTAAACTTAGTGAAGTGCTGACATCACTAGGGATGGCAGTGTAGTTCAAATTTGATGCAATTCAAAGTAAAATTATGTGATTTAAATTTGAAAAAAATAATCCAATTAAAATCCAATACAAGATAGTCTGAATCCAACTCCAATCTGATCGATGGAGGAGGGTCCATTCCATTTTATTAACATCTGATCTGACAGCTTTTTTAATAATTTCACCTTTTCTTAACATTGAAAAAAATTATCATATCCTAACCCTAAAATATCTACATAAGTTTCTTACTCCTTGTGCAATATCTTCTTCTCTGTAAACTAATTTCTTCTCTCCTTCAATCTCCCTTGTGGTCTCGTCTTTATCAATCAAAATTGTATTTTCTTCCCTTTCCTTCCAGCTGTGCTACTACCATCTATCCCATTCTCTCTAAGGTGACTCCATGTCCTTTACTCCCTTAGAGTATTGTTTTTGGGTTGAAGATAACAAAACCCTAATGACGACTCTAGATATTTTCAATTTAATTTGTCTAATAAGTTTTGAAAACTTCTTAAAATAATAGCTGAGGAGAGAAAATCCAAGTCCAGCACTACCTCCACCAATTAAATTGGTGGAGAGAGAAGAGGCAACAGAACGAGCACTGAGCACAACATTGAGGAGAGCCATCACTTACTTCTCCACAATCCAGGCCCATGATGGTCATTGGCCTGCTGAATCGGCCCGCCCATTGTTCTTCCTCCCTCCTGTCGTACGTCCCTTTCTTTTATTTTTTATTTATATTCTTTTCCCTATTTTTCTCTAATCGTTATTTAAAAAATTGCAAAATATTTCTTTGAAAATATTTTTAAAATTTCAGAGTAAAAATAACGTAAGATAACAAATATTTCAGGTGATAGCTCTATACATTACAAGATCAATCAACCATGTTTTATCTTCATAACATAAAAAAGAGATCAAATGGTATATATATAATCGCCGGGTACTACAATTCGTGCCTTTATTCTTCTATAATTCTTTATTTATATTTTTAATATTATTCATAGTTTTTATTATATTTGATTTTATTTTTTTCTTGTAAATGGGCAGAATGAGGATGGAGGGTGGGGACTCCACATAGAAGGACAAAGCACTATGTTTGGTTCAACACTTAGCTACATTGCCTTGAGGTTGCTTGGTGAAGGCCCCAATGGTGGTGAGGAGAATGCTGTGGTGCGGGGCCGCCAATGGATCCTTGAGCATGGCGGTGCTGTTGATATTCCTTCTTGCGAAAAGTTTTGGCTTACGGTTCGTTCTGCTCTCTCATATCATCCGATATAAAGTTTGCGATCTAAATCATCTAATTTATAGATAATTTTTGATCTTTTTTTTAATTTTGCTTTTATTTTTATGTTTGATTTTCGCCTTATCATGAATTTTGAAGTTAAAATTCTTTTCAAAAAAAATCATATCTTTATAGTGTGATTTTCGGTCAAATATACTATGACCACAAATAAATCAAATTTCCTCATCCATTTAGATATGATAAAACTGGCTTATATTGAATCATTTGAAGTAAAACTTCAAAGTAAATCGAATTTTTGCTAATATGAAATGACTCAATCCAAACTAGTCCTAACTACTATTGACTGTCCCCCCCCCCCCCCTTTGAGTATCTCATTGCAAAAATGAAAAACTGACGTGAGTATTACTGAATCTAAAGTATTGCGATTCAAATCTTATAAGAACCAACCTAAGATTAACTTAAAGTTAATCTTTTCTCTAAAGTACATATTCCTAAAAACCGAACCCGTTTTTAAATCATACCAATAAATATTCCTCTTTTACCCCTGTTTTCTTGGGGATTGCAATGTAGGTGCTTGGTATGTACGAATGGGAAGGGTGCAAACCCATGCCCCCAGAGTTTTGGTTACTCCCCAAAATCTCTCCTATACATCCAGGTTTCATATTCTCTGCAATTTGTAATATTTTTTCCCTGTATATATTTTTAAATAATTCCAACATAGAATTAACCATCTGAATATTTGCAGGGAAAATGCTGTATTGTAGATTGGTGTATATGCCAATGTTATGGAGATGCTTAGAGGAGAAAGGGGTGTCACCCTTGTATATTCGAATTATTAAGGATATGTATGAGGGAGGTAGAACGAGTGTTAGGACGCCAGGACGGGTCACAAATGATTTCTTCGTTGGTGTAGGCCTGCATCAGGGTTCCGCCTTGAGCCATTTTCTTTTCACTCTAGTTATGAATGAACTTACAAAAGGGACTCAAGATGAGTTACCTTGGTGTATGTTTTTTGCTGATGACATTGTTCTTGTTGATGAGACCAGACAAGGAGTTAATGACAAGTTGGAGCGATGGATGCATACTTTGGAATCTAGAGGTTTTAGAGTAAGTAGATCGAAAAAGGAATACCTTCATTGTTGTTTCAGTGGAAGGGTAGACGCGGGGGGAGAAGTCACCCAGGATGGGAGGGTGACACCTAAGGTCGATAAGTTTAAGTATCTAGGCTCGATCATCCAGCAGAATGAGGATATTGACGAAGATATTAACCAGCGAATAAAAGTGGGCTCGCAAAAATGGAAGTATACCTCAGGTGTGCTGTGTGATAAAAGGGTGCCCCTTGGATTGAAAGGCAAAGTCTATCGTACGGTAGTTAGACCGGCTATTCTTTATGGATTGGAATGTTGGCCTCTAAAAAAGACTCAAGTTCAAAGGATGATGGTAGCAGAGATGAGGATGACTAGGTGGATGTGTAGTTATACGAGGATAGACAGAATTAGGAATGGATTAATCAGGGACTTAGTTAAAGTAGCTCCCATCGAAGATAAGATGAGAGAAACAAGGCTCTGATGGTTCAGTAGTATGAAAAGAAGGAGTGTGGACGCTCTAGTGAGGAGATGTAAGAGGATCAACATCCCCGAAGGCAAAAGAGGGACGGGACGACCAAAGAAAAGTTTGGACGAGGTGATTAGAGAGGACTTGAAAGTTGTCAGTTTGACGGAGGACCTGGATCAGGATAGGAAGTTGTGGCAGGATAGGATTAAGATATTAGATCACTGAGAGTCGACCCGTACTTGTCTTTTGGTTGCTGTGGCTTAGTGTTGGTAGATGTTTTTGCATGTTGTGTTTGTATGCAGGTTGAATTGTCTTATGGGAAGAGTTCTCGATGGCTTACCTCTGGTTGTTAAGGTATATTTCCTTCCTCTGTTTTATTGTCATTTTGTTACGTAGCTTTAGCTACGGGTCTTTTTAATATATAATAGTCTTCCCTTGCTATGTGTCCATAATTTTCTCATTTAATGTTTTCACAAAATATTTCTTCTTTAAAATATTTTCACAAAACCCTTTTTTGTGGGTTTCTTGGAATCAACATCTCTAAGGGTAGGAATGCCGGTAGGGGTAAGGTTGCCGACAACTGAATCTCTTCAGACCCCGCGAAAGCGGGACCTTCACTGGGAGGTATTGTTGTTGTTGTGTGTATATGCCAATGTTATATTTATATGGCAAGAGGTTTGTTGGTCCGCTCACTCCACTTGTTCAGTCCCTCAGAAAGGAGCTCTACATTCAACCTTAACATGACATCAATTGGAACAACGCTGGAAACCCTTGTGCAAAGGTAAAAATATATAATATTCTCCACACAAGTACAAAAATAATCTGATTATAACCTGAATTAAATTGATCTAAGTCAAACTAATTAGACGAAACAATTTTTTTAAAAAAACTAGGCTTTCAAAAACTGTTTCAACCAAGACCTTAAGCTGATGTTGAAGGTTTAGGAGTAAGTTTTGTGCTCTAACGTGCCCCTTCGCACAAATACTCTGTGTGCTTGAAACGTGGATGTTGCAAATATTCCCTATCTTGTGTAATATTAAATATTAGGGCTGCTAAAATTTGAAGATGAAACATGTCGCTTAGAAAATATCTAATACTATGTTCAAGAATAAAAACTTAAGCTAATGATTAAAGACCTAAAAATAGATATTATATTCAGACTCTAATTAACCAATAGAAGAGTCAAAAGCTAAACAATATGATTCGGACTAAATCCCAAATGATGTACCAGCAAAGACAACAACTCTCAGTGTAGGCCCCGCTTGTGTTGGGTCTGAGAAGATTAAGATGCAAGTGACCTTACCTTTGTAGGTATCAGTACGCATATATAAAGAGACTGTTTGAGTAGACCCACATAAGATTTGAGGAAAAAAAATTTAGCATTGAAAAACTTTTGATACAAAACTTGAAGCAAAACAACAAATGCTAGCAGCTGTAGCAGTAAATAATTAAAAATCAGAGACAAGTATAGTATCACAAATAATAATAAGTTACATAAAAGCCAATGCATGCACACCCAAAAAACTACTATAGGAAGGGCAAGTAGCAAGCTACCTAAAATCTGCAACCTTAATCCTAGATCTCCATAACTTCCTATCCTAAGCCATGTTTCAGTTATTTCTAGAGCCTTCAAATCTTACCTAATCACTTCGTTCCAAATTCTTTCAAGGTCTATCTCGACTTCTTCTACACTCTGGTAGAACAATCATTCACATCTCCTTACTGGTACATCCATACTCCCCTTTATGTGAGCAAACAATCTAAATCGACCATATCTTATCTTGTCCTCTATTGACATCACTCCTACTTTGTTTATAATCACTACATTTCTAATCCTGGTCAATCTTGTGTGGTCACACATCCCACGAATCATCCGCATCTTGGCGACCCGCTACACTGGAGATTTCTTGATAGACCAACACTCCATATCATACAATAGTGTTGGTTTGACAACCATATGATAAATGCCCTGCTCAATCTCATTGGGATCTACTTATCGCATAGCAATCTTGATGCATTTTTTCATTTTTCCATCCTACCTTTATTTGTTGGTTAATATCGTCATTAATATCTCTTTTTTCTTGAATAATCGAGCCCAGCTGTATGAACTTTTCCACCCTTGGTATAACCACGCTCCCAATGGTCACTTTGTCATCAATATCACCTTCCCCTTCGCTGAATCAACATTTCAAATATTCCATCTTTGACCTACTCAACCTAAAAGCTTTAAAATCTAGGGTATCTCAGCATCCCTTTAACTTCTTGTTAACTCCATTCCACATGATATAAACTAAATGTAATCTAACACAAGTATTTCATCAACCTAGTCTAACCGAAACCGAGTGGATAGAAAAAGTTAGTCTAAGGATTACATCTTTAGGGAAAAGAATATATGATAAATGACTTGTATTTCTTGGCGGGAGGATCTTTATTATCCACACCCTATGGTGCAAGACATGTTATGGGGATTTCTCCACCACTTTGCCGAGCCATTATTAAACCGTTGGCCCTTCTCCAAGCTTAGAGACAAGGCCATGAAGATTGCAATGCAGCAAGTGCACTATGAGGACCAATACATTAGATACCTTTGCATTGCTTGTGTTGAAAAGGTTTGTACCATTTTGATTTGTGTACTTGGTAACTCAATTCTTTTTTTAAAAAAAGATAAAGGTTTACTTTAAAATAAACGGGTTGAAATGTACATTTATCTGATTAACCAAAATTCGTCCTAGTTTTTGGCCAGTATAATCTAGTTTCAAGTTGATCGAGTTGGTACGACGTATGACCCGTCCGCCGCAAACATGGCATGAATGAGATTCGTTCTTTCTTTCTTTCTTTCTTTCTTTTTGTGTCCAAATAGAGGTCAATTAAACAATTGAAATGAATTAACCCAAAACTGCTAGGAATTAGAGCAAACTAATAGCGGAAGCATTTGGATGAATAATAATAATAATCAAAAGTAAACAACGATAACAAGAATAATAAAGAACACTAAGATTTACGTGAAAACCCAATGCGGGAAAAAACCACGGATGTCGATGAGCACAAACAATCCATTATGAGAAGGAGTGAGTACAATGCAGTCACAATCACCACGAGTGATTTGATCAAGCAACAAGATTACAATCTCTCCTATAATCTATCTCTCACAACTCTAAGAAAGTGAAAACAGAATACTCTGTAGGTATTTCTTGCTGGTGTGGGATTCAGGGATAGTTATTAGAGCCTAGGTTAGACCCCGTATATAGGGTTTAGACGTATAAGGATGCAAAAAACCCTAGGAGTAACCCTAGCCGCCAAGACGACAAAACCCTAACTGCCACGGTCTGTAGCCCAAACTCCTTGAAGCCTGCGGGGGATCCGCGGAGCTGATTTTGGGCCACTAAACCCAACAATCTCCACCTCATACCAAAATCACTAACACCAACTCTTGCACACCGTCATAGTACCCCGAAGGGTAGTGCCCTGCAGGGTGGACCTGAAGGGTATTTAAGCGATTTGAATGTCGTTTGAATTCAAGTGATACTTGAACTTAGCTCTGGGAGACCACTTGTATGAACTTTTCTTCATACAATCTACCGTAGTAGATGCCTGTAAGACATAGAGGCTTCCTTGCCTCAAACCCTTCAACAGAATCCGACTACCCTTTGAAACCTTCAGAACTCCATCTTCAGCTGAATATTTGCATCCATTGGATTCAAGAGTGCGTAAAGAGACGAGGTTACGCTTCAAGTCAGGGACGTGACGAACATTCGATAAAGTCCTAACAACACCATCATGGTTTTCAACAATACTGATTCCAGTTACATTACTTTGGGCATTATTGCCCATGTGAACAACAGTTGAGTCAACTGGATCATATGTTGAAAACCAATCCTTATGAGGACACATATGATAGGTACACCCAAAATCAAGAATCCAATAAGAAACGCTCCTCCTTTCAGTAGAGGAAGCAAACAAAACATTACCATTAGAATTAAATTCAACAAACGAAGCTTCAACAGTCTCATGAGAATTATCTTCTTCTTTCTCCCTCTTGTTTTGCAGTTGCTAATAGTTAGCAACAATATGATCCAATTTATCATAGTAATTGCAAGTCTTACCAGCGTGAGGATTTCTAGGCTTAGAACGATTCTTACTCCTATTATTGTTCCCTTTTTCAGTTGTTTTACCCCTTACTACTAATCCCTCAGCAGAATGAGCATGACTGTCAAGATCAAACTTCTCCTTAGACAATAGGCTTGACTTAACATCCTCAAACGATATAGTATCAGAATTACTATATAACATGATCTCCTTAAAGTGTTTATATGAAGGGGGTGGAGACACAACTAACAAAATAGCCTTATCCTTATCCTCAATTTTCACATCTAAACTTTCAAGGTCAACTACAATCGAATTGAAATCATTTAGAAGTTTTTGAATAGGAGTACCTTCTACCATTTTAAAAGTGTATAACCTTTCCTTCAAACAGATCTTGTTAGCGAGACTCTTCGTCATGTAGAGTTCCTCTAGCCGAACCCAAAGACCCACTGCAGTTGTCTTATCAGGCACCTCTTGCAAGACATGCGGTGCCAAGCACAACTGTATGGCAGAAAGTGCCTTCAGCCCTAGTTCCTCCCATTCGTCGTCTGTCAAAGAACCACGCTTCTTCTTCTGCTGTTGTGCCCATTGTTCCTCTTTCATCGTGCTGGGTTTCGTGTGAGGTCCTGAGAGAACCTTCCACAACCCATACTGAATGAGTACCGCTCTCATTTGCACCTTCCAGAGATTAAAACTAATCTCCTCATCAAACTTCTGAATATCAACTTTCATGATTGAAGACATCCTAAACCAAAGCTCTGATATCACTTGTTAGGAATTAGAGTAAACTAATAGCGGAAGCGTTAGGATGAATAATAATAATCAAAAGTAAACAATGATAACTAGAATAATAAAGAACACAAAGATTTACGTGGAAACCCAATGCGGGAAAAACTACGGACGACAACGGGTACAAACAATCTACTATGAGAAGGAGTGAGTACAATGCGATCACAATCACAACGAGTGATTTGATCAAGCAACAAGATTACAATATTTCTTATAGTCTATCTCTCACAACTTTAAGAAAGTGGAAACAGAATATTCTGTAGGTATTTCTTGCTGGTGTAGGACTTAGGGATAATTATTAGAGCCTAGGCTAGACCCTTTATATAGGGTTTAGACGTATAAGGATGCAAAAAATCCTATGAGCAATCCTAGCCGCTAAGACGACGAAACTCTAGCCGCCACGGTCTGTAACCCAAACTCCTTGAAGCCCGTGGTGGATCTGTGGAGCTGATTTGGGCCTCTAAATCCAACAAAAACTACTTTTCTCACTTGAACATGACATAGATCCTTTCTTACTTGATCGATTGTAAATTAATAAAATGCTTGTGTTATAGGTTTTGTGTTTAATTGCTTGTTGGGTGGATCCAAATTCCGATGCATTCAAGAGACACCTAGCTAGAATCCCATATTATCTTTGGATTGCAGAGGATGGAATGAAGATGCAGGTAAAATTTATGTAATTGCGAAACAAGACCTAGATAAATAAATTTGTCGAAGAAGACATGGCCTAGTGGGTATGCCTGCGATATGGGCCTAGTGGGTTAGGCCCGCTTACCAATCCAAAAAAAAGGACCTAGATAAATAAAATTCAAGAAACTTATTTATTTTTGCTAATTCAAATTGGCAAAAACAAAAATAATTTATTGGAAATTCCAAATTGAAATTGTAAAATATAGTTGGGATGCAGAGCTTTGGCAGCCAAATGTGGGATGAAGCCTTTGCAATCCAATCAATTTTGGCAAGTGGTCTCATAGAGGATTATGCACCCACACTTAGAAAAACTCACGATTTTGTCAAAGCCTCACAGGTAGGGCTGTCAAAAGCTGACCTGACACGATTACCGACCCGAACCGAACACGAAATTAGGCGGGTTTGGGTAAAGATTTTCAACCCGTTTAATTAAATGGGTTGACACGATTAACCCGTTTAATTAAACGGGTTAGGTTCAGGTTGAAATTTTCGACACGAAAAAATACATATTTAACCCGTTTAAATAAACAGGTTAAACAGGTCAACCCGTTTACCCATTTACAGTAACTCGTTTAACCCGTCTATCGGTATATAATTATGTTTAGTTTTTTTGAACATTTTTGGGGGCCATTAAAATTTTAATTTTCAGATTTTTGGTTAGGGCGTGGGGAGTTCAAATTTTATATTTTTCACATTTTTTGTTCCTAAGCCCACAAAGCCCACCCTATCAAGTGAAAACCCTAGATATAAAAGGCTTCTTGCCTTCTTCAGTTCTTCATTCGCAATACCACTCCTCCTCACAGAGCTAGAGCTTGTTTGAATTGCTTCAGCCTTCAGTCGCCTCTCTCTTATCCTCTCTACTAATCCGATCTCCCCATGTCTTCTCCACTCCCCTCGTCCCATCTCCTCGCTACTGATCTCTAGGACTTACTGATCTCCTCAGAAGCCGGTTCGTTCAGTAGTTGGTATACCAAGAATTCATGTAATCATGTATTGTTTACAAAGTGTCCAGCTGCAGTCTCAGGCTCACACACATGTTCATTTAAAGTTTGAAACTTAAGTGGGTTAAACATGTTAAACAGGTAAATGGTACCTGATTCTGACCCGTTTAACTTAAACGGGTTAAACAGGTCAAAATCAGGTTGACCCGTTTAAATGTTAAACGGTTTCAGGTTGGATTTTTCAACCCGTTTATTAAATAGGTCAGGTTCAGGTCGGGGGTTTTCAACCCGTTTAACTTCTACCCGAACACGAACCCGACCCGACCTGACCTATTTGACAGCCCTACTCATAGGTATTTCTCTCTTCTTTTTTTTTTTGGTAAGACAAGATAAAGATTAAGTTGATCTAATACTACATATTAAATAGAAAATATGTTGGCATGTATACTAGCGGTTAAGATTGAGGCAGATGTATTTCATCTTCTACTTGTATTATATTTGTATTTTCAACTGCAAATAAAGTTTTTTACTATTTTATGAATAGTGGTGGCACAATTGCAAATTCCCAAGTTTGTTTGACATTTTTGGTAAAGTATATTGAACAATTCTTAGATTATATCTTTTAAATTCCTTTTTAATCACCTTAATCTGAGGTCTATAGAAAACGTTATGATCGTTTTGTTAGGACTACGCAGATAGAACTGAAATTGTGTACGTCTGTGTGCTACTCTAATTTTAGGGACCTTACTATGTGAATCATGCTTTGTGTCCTAAGTAAAAGTTTTAGTGGACATTATGAGCTTTTCATATTGTGGTTTTATATCTCCATTGGAGGTCAGGAGTGAAAGATATGGATTTTCTAAAGTAGACCATCAAACGGTAATATGACGGAAGAAAGAAATCATGACATTTGGAAATATTATCAGAAGTTTCTATATAATTATGAGTATTGCAAGGAGATTACAAGGTTTAGTGAATTCAACAAGTTTGATTAGTGTATGGAAGCTTATTTGGGTTGAAAAACCGAGTTAAATGAGTATGAAAATGAAATTTGAGAAGTGGGCAGAGTAATGACTCAAATCAGTGTCTACTGGACTCAGTTGGGGTTATTTGAGTTTTTATGAACCTCACAACACCTCTCCTGACATTAAGCCTTCTATTATCCATTTCAGAAGCATTACACTTTTCATTATCCATTTCGGTAATATCAGAAACCCATATTTCATTTATATCAATTAAAATCTTTTCATTATCACCTCAATCATTCCAATTTTGGTCTATTTTGTTTCAGTTTGTTGTATTTCAAGTTCAATAACCCTAATTGATTTATTTTTCAAATCGTTTGTTGTAACTTGTCTTATATTGAATTATTGGAATTGTGGAAGCTCTTTAATTAATCAATTTTCATTAAAGTTAGAAATTCCGGGACTAAATATTGTTTACTAACTGCATTTACCTATAATTACATTTCTTTAGCTGAATCAGGGCCTAGTCTATCGTTTCCATTGTGCATAAGTATTATTAAGTGAAATATCATTTTAAAGACTTCAGGTACGTTCATTGCCTGTATCTTTAGAAATCAGAGTGTATTTACCAACGTTATCATGTTTTGGCAAGTACATCAATGAATCAGTTTTATCAATGATTTGTCACATAATTAGTGACCCCATCAGTTATCAGTTACAGGGCATAGCCCTTTAGTTATCCGCGCGGCTTCAGGCCAGGTCCCGATTGGCTTGGCATGTGTACATCTATCCATAGATCGTAACAGTACCAAGGGGTTCACTATTAGATAATAACTAGCAATGCAGTTTTACATTATCTCATTCACTGTTTTAACTTAAAATGAATTGCAAATTGGGCCCAATCAGTCTTTCAATGATCATTTAACAATTCAGGAATGCATGTACTGAGTTTCGGCTCACGGTTCGAAATGTTTTCATGTTTTGTTTTAGATAAATGCTCAGAGAATCGTCTTCATGATAGTAAACCAGCGGAAGAGAATAAGTTGAGCAAGGGAATCTGGATGGATCGACACTAACACAATGTATGCATATTTTTAGAGCTGTAGATTGAAATCTTCAGTGGATGAAAATGCAGATTATATGGTGAATTGTTTTTACTATGGTGTAAAAACCTTATATTGGTTAACAGGTGATTATATATGGATTGATCAGGTGTGTATGTGTATGATTGAAGCTATGCTTAACTGTGTTATTTCTAGCACTCATGTTTCAAGCCTTGTCCTTTTGGACGGCGGTAATGCCCCTATCCTTGGGTTGTCTAGATTATAATTAAGGGACTTATTAAGGAAAATACAAGCAGTGAAATATGTTTAATTTGGGGGCGTTACAGAAGGGCTTCAAGCTTGAGAAATTGAGGGAGGGGTCTTTTCACTTTCTTAGCGGTCTCATTAGAGTCATTTTGTAGGCTGTTGGGGAATATCTTTTGGAGAGAATTTGGCCACCATACTTTTACACACTGGTTTACATTATAGATTAAGAACTTGTTGCCTGATGGCCCGCACAAAAAAGCCATAGGTTCCCCTAGAATGCTCGTCTTGAAGCATTCTGGGGAGTATTTGATCATCCGATCAATTACAAACTTTTCAGGGCGGCCTGTACGCCCCGCTGACAAGAACTCTAAGGTCTCTCCTGTGCGAGGCCAACCCATCTTGCCTGGTGGCATGGACGAGGGGTTTTGCTTGTGGAACAAGACATGAAGCAAGGGGAGCATGGAGAGAAAGACTACTAGGATTAGGCAAATAAAGAAGATCTCCATGAGTTTGTTTTGTGTGTGTTCTCTAGAAGTTCTTAAGGATCGATTGAGGAAGAGAAAGAAAGAGAGATGGTTGGGGTATTGGGATGAAGGGAGAGGTTTATATATATAAAGACCATCTCTGTTTTATTCCAATTAGAAGATTGACGAAGCCAAGTTTGACTCAGTTGTATTGGTGAAGTTAGCTGTTTCTACTGAAGTTATTTTGTAAAATTTCACTTGTGTCCACAACTCAATTTCATTATTTTTCAGTCAAAACAACATTTTATGGATATTTTATTTTTCTTTTAGATATGAATTAAGAATTAAGAATTATCTAATATGTAAATTACACTTATACCTTTTCCTAATTTTAGTATTTATTATTAAAAATGTTATTTTAATGTTAAATATTTTCTGTTTTCAATAGCAATCGAAATTTATGTGACACTAAAAATATTTATTTGTTAAATTAAGAAAGCGTTAACATTAAATGTATTAACTTAGGTACCATGACATCCACCACTCTTGTGCCAAAAGGTGAAAAATAAATAAATTGGAAAATATATGGCCTGTTCGTTTTAGTGTTTAGAAAGCGTTTGGTAACCGCTAACCATTGCTAAACACTTTCAATCGCTAACCACTAATCCTAGCTGCTAGTAAACGCTAATTGCTATTAGCAATTGCCAGTAAACGCTAATTGTATTCCTAACTGCTGATATACGATAGTAAAATTAAAACTAATCGCTAATCCTAAAAGCTACTAAATAAAATGTTTAATTATCAATGATTTTAGTCTTTGAATTTTAGTTACGTACTAATTTACGCCGCCTTTACAATTAATATTATTGCCTTTTACAATTTATATAGTCCATATGAAGTTTTGTAATCATTATTGTAAAATAATTCACCCAAAAATAAAATAATTCACCCACTAGGCAAAAATAAATAAATAAAAAAAAGACAACCCAATCTCCCAACAATAAAGAAGGAAGAATTGATGCATGTTCACTCTTTTCATTAGACCTAGAAAATGGGTTATTCGGTTTGGGTGCGGGTTGTGTTAAATTTATGTCAGGTCATGTTTCAAGTTAAGTGACATTTCAAGTTGGTTCAGATCGCGTGAGCTTTGGTGCGGGTTGACTTTGGGCAATCGATTTTTGGTCCAATAAGCTTGTCATATAAAATTAGCAGCATTGTAAAAAAAATTTCGGTTCAGGTCAATTCGAGCTTCGGGGTATATTTTTTGGTGAGCCTACTTCTGATGTCGGGTCGAGATAGGTCCAGGTCATTCAATTTGTATTTCAGATCAGTTTTGTCATGTTTAATTTTCACCTTCACAACCATTATTATGGCTTGTTCAACTCCTGTCACTGCAAAACATTGTTAAATGATGTGAACTATTGTTCAACGTTGCTAAATAATTCTAAAAATCCTGCTGAATGCTATATATTGACCGTTACTCGCTAATCCTAACTATTGCTAAACGCTGTTAACCGCTACCCGCTAATCTTGACCGTTGGTAAATACTGTTGACTATCAGTCAACACTGATAAATACTAAGGAACGCTACCGCTATTTCTAACTACCGGTAAACTCTCCAAATACAATTGTTAGCGTACATGTAAAACCAATTGTTGGGCCTTCAATCTTCGACTTAATCTTCTGGTTGAAATTCTTCTCGAATAAAGTATCAGAATAGATCTTTTTTAAGATGGTTAATTTGGTGGTTTGAATAGGGAAGTTCATCCATAATCCTGGTTCAGTGTTGATGAAACGCCAACAGTCATTGTGTCAAATGTGTCAAGACTGACCAACAAATAATTGAAGTTCTCGCGCATGGATTCCTTTGGAACTTTTTTTTTCTAAATTAATTTCTAACCTGGAGCCCTACCATTTTAGTACAGCCTTGAAATTTATTATATATGTTGTGCCCTATTAAAGCTGGCCCTCTTGCTAATAGAGTGTCCATGGGACATCTAGCTCAATTTCTTGTCCCCTAAATGTGCATAATTACCACCTTTCAATTCAAGGTGCCTTTCTTTGACTTTTGTTGTATTTAATGAAGCACTCTGTTTGTTTTCATAGGCCAAATCCATACCAGTAGATATAGATCGAGCAACATGCTAGTACCATGAGATTGTAGAAATTGTCCACATCTACCTTCCCATTCTATTAAATTTTATTCAGAAACTGACTTAATTAGAAGTTTAAATTGATGGTTGAAGATTTGTGTTTTCTCACGTGAATGTTCATTGGACTTAAAGCGTGGTGCTACAAAGGTTTTCAAGCTAGCGACTAGAGCTATACAATTTTGGTCTTGAATGAAATCATTAATTTGACTGAAGAGGAATGGCCAAGAGTTGGCTCAGTATGTATGGATTTGCCAATGAAGCACGAAATGGTATTGACGAAAACATGTTGTCTGGTATGAAAGATGATCTCAACTGGCTAATCAAATTAAGTTTAATTTTTACTAATCACCTTATTCACGCCTAAGATGATATCTCTTTAGCTTTAGGACCTTCACGAGCAAATATGGGCCTCTAAATAAACCAAAGCAGGTGGCCACTTAGGAGGCAAGCATACAGACATATTTCCTAACTAGGACAACAAAACAAGTAAACTTCACCTATACACATATTTTCTACCTTGAAGGACAACAACACAATTAAACTCTGCGTAGCCTTACAATGCAGTGATAATAAAGAATAAGCTCTTTGGACAGAGATCATACTCCATGTATGACACACTTGCACCTTTGCAGGCCCTGTTCGGTAAAATTCGCAGCTTAGTAGCGGATAGCAGTTTAGACAGCGGATAACTGTTTAGGTAGCGGATGACATTTCTAATTTAGCTGTTAGCAGATAGCTGTTTAGATGAACGGTTGAAACAAATGTGTTCAGTAAACTTAGATGTTGGGTTAGTTGATTAATGTAAATTGACATAAAAAGATATAGATAATTTCCAAAGATAAAATTTTCAAAGGATATTTTTTGGTCAAAAAACATGAAATGCTACTTTTGAATGCCAAAAGATAATATCATTAGCTTTTCAAAAACGCTGCTTAAAACGCTAAACACTATTTGAAATGCTAGTCAAACGCTGGATCATAGAACACAAAAAATTACCTGATTAGTGTATTGATTTGGTCAAAATCCTAAACGCTATCCAAAATACTGTTGCCGAACACGCCCACAATAGCAACCGGCTTCCAACCCTTTACTCATAAAAAAAAAAAAATGTGTATCAAGACCAAATGAAAAATCAGTGATATACACAGCCAAGCTCTTGCTGTGCTTTCTAGTCCTATTTCCTTGAACCATGGATCCCTTCACAAAATAAGGAAAATTGACCAAGCTTTCTCCATCGCTTTCATATGCTTTAACTTTGTCATAACAGGTGCCATTGCCAAGTGCTAATAGAGACAGAGGTTTGCACACCAGTTTCACTTTGACATACAAGGCATCTTTCGCTTACTGCTTTACGAAGAATTGAATCATTACAAACTTGTGTCCAGATAGTACAAATTTCACAAACTAAGGGTGTGTTTGGTAGAGGGGATTTTCTCATTTTATGTCTTTTGGTAAAATAAGGAGGGAAAAATTATTCTTAGGAGAAAATCATTTTACCCCATTTGAAGGAAATTATTTTCCCTTGAAAAAGTAGGAAAAATCATTTTCCAAGCCCGATATTTATTGCCCAACTTTGTTTCTCGTTTTATTTTCTTTTAATTGAGCCCAGAATCACTTTATTTTCACTCTCATTTTGTCTCTCATTCTTCCCCTCTTCTTCATGTTCATCATCTTCATCGATGATTTCCAACATCAATCTCTGCAATTATTTCTTGAATTCTCTGACCTTGTTACTGTTGCCATTTTGAAGAACTTCGCAATCTGAGACACCCATCGTCTCCCCGTTCACCATTTTTTTAACCTGGGTTTAATATCATTCAAAGTCAACTGGGTAATCCTTGGGAATAGTGGAAAGATTGAAATTCATTAATATTGACCCTCTCTTTTTCTGAGTTTATTACCGGGTATATTTCTTACTGATGTTTTGGGTTCGATTTTGAAGAAGGGAGAGAAATAGAATTCGTTGGTTGGGTCGGATCAGAGCAGTAAGCAGAGGAAGAGGTTGATAGTAAAAAGAAATGAAGTGAGAGTGGGAAGTTCATTCTATCAAATAGAAAAAAATGAAATGGAAAGAAAATGGTTTTTCATTCTACTAAATAGCTGAAAATGTAAGTGGAAAATTATTTTTCTTGGAAAAATATTTTTCATGAAAAATGATTTTATGAGAAAACGATTTTCTCCCTTACCAAACACACCATACGGCTCCATCTATGGTTAGGAAAGGCAACAGGGTGAGGATAGTGGGTGGCGAGCTGAGTAGGGACGGGAACGGAATTACGGGAATGTGCCCGCGTTCTCGACCTACCCCGTTGCCATCCCTATCCATGGTTTTATTTCGGCAATTTAATCCCTTGATATGTCATGCCATATTGTAGACAACAAAACTGTTTTCTCGATGCACTATCTTAGGCAGTTTACATTAATTAACACTACTATTCATGAAGATCTCCAAGTCTTGTCGGATCATAGTTCAATTTGGATATACGTAAAAGTAATGTATATATATTATACATATAGGAGTGTGTACTTTTATTTATCATATATATATATATATTTCTTATGTATATTGTAGGCAACTTTTAATATGTGTAAACACTGATGTATCTTGTTAAATATGTACTCTTAAAAGTATGATATAAATTTTGAATTTTTGATGTAAAAGTGGATGGTCCAAATGTGAGATTGACAATGGTAGCGTGTTCAACTGAATTACTTTTGCTGAGCATTGAAATTCTGCTTCCGGGAATAACGTAGGCTAGGCATAAGGGCGCCCCCTCGTACCTTTTTTTTTTTTTTCAATTATTGCAATTAAAATTGATGGCAAGCGTTGCAATAGTTCTCCTCCCTCCGTCGTCTTTGTGTTGGGGTGTTTATATTGTTATTGATCATTTTTAGCAATAAAAAAAATGTATTCATATTAACAAAAAGTATACGGTTGATTCTTTTTATTTTTTTATCATTAAAAACTCTCATATTTAGGGTGATATTTTCCATCTAATTATATTAATCGTATTAGTATACATTTGTTATCCATTTTATTAGTATACCCCAATAACTAGTTGGTTCAACGCTTAGGTGCATAACCCTAATATTCAATGTTGTCAGATTTGAAGCTTTCGTCATCATATTCTCTACATAACTTCTTGTTTTCTCTAGAAGCATTAGTGTTAGGAAATTGTTAGGAAATTTAGAGACTTTAATTTGTGGAAGCAATAGGATAAAACAGATAATTAGAAGTAAAACAAAGATAATAAGAATAAAACAAGATCAAACACCTAAGAATTACGTGGAAAACCCAATACGGGAAGAACGACGGACGGCGACAAGCCCAAACAATCCACAATGAGAAGGAGGAGTACAAGGGCAATCACAATCACGATGTGTGATTTGATCTAGCACAAGATTACAACCTCTCTTATAATCTCTCTCTCACAACTCTAAGAAAGTGAAGACAAAAGTATTTCTTGCTGGTCTGGGATTCAGGGATGATTATTAGAGCCTAGACAAAGCTCTTTATATAAGGTTTAGAGGTATAAGAAAGCAAAAAACTCTATGAGCAACCCTAGTCGTCAAGACGATGAAACCCTAGCCGCCACAGTCCGTAGCCCAAACTCACTGAGGCCCGTGGTGGATCTGCGAAGCTGATTTTGGACCATTAAACCCAATAATTAGAGTATAAAATTTAATTTTAGGCCTTTAATAATCGACTTCAACTTTTAGTTGAGATCGTTTGTGAACAAAGTATACGAGTTTGTGCATGCATGAGTATCTTTGTTGGGACACATTATTGACAATGCGTCAGAAAAATAATTGCGCAAGACCCTCCTCGCAAGCTGTAAATGTAAAGACATTGATGTATATTATTATAAAATCATACATTAGCTCTAAACTAAAGACCCTGATCTTTTTGTAGTTTAATAGATTTAATCCACTCCTTTCTACTCTACTCTTTCTCCCCCTTTTCACATCTTTTCATACTTTGAAAAAAAATATCACTCCTTTCTACTCACTTGCACTTACACTCACTTTTACCCACTCCTACATATAAATATAATTTTTCTTATTTTGAAAACTTTTATAATTTATGTAATTGTATGTACGAATAATTAGATAACAATTATGAAAACTTTTATTTATTTTTCAGATGTTATGAAAATATTTGTTAGTCGTGCTAGAAATTATAGATGACGTAAGTTTTGTTATATATATTGAAGAAATAATAATATTTTTCTGCTTTGTTAAGCAAATGTTAGTTTTTTTTATGACTGGTAGATATTGCTCTATAAGGCAGAATGCAACTATCCCACAATGGAAAAAGAAATCCTTGCAGTCATAAGGGGAATTGAAAAGTTCTTAATCTTTTTAGCCCCAAAACTTTTTCTTATTCGAACTTATTGCATAGAAATACTTGGTTTTATGAAAAGAAATTTATCAAATATGTAAGCGTAAGGGCGACTCCTGCGTTAGTAATTATGACTTAGCCAATTTTCCTTCTCTATTGAACATATACAGGGATCGAAGAATTCTCTGGCAGAAAGTCTAACTCGAGAACTCACCAATGGTGATCATCAAAGTCAACCATCTGCCAGAAAAGGAGGATATCGTTAATGAAATGTCATTCCTAGTAGAACGATTTCGCCTTTTAGTAAAGTCCTTATTGATAACCTGAAATTCCATACAAAAACTAGATCGCATTTTGGTCTACTGTCTACAGCCTACCTAATAGCCTAAAGATTTTTCCTTCTAGAGTTACAAGTCAATTACCTTAGATGTCCCTATGATATCCGGGAAAAAAAAAAAAAGCTCTCACGTGCAAGAAAAATGGTTCAATGAGTAGTATGTAGCCTACATCGACTTTTATTATCATTATTCCTATGATACTTGGGAGTCTTGGGGTACAACTATCTATTTCCCCACAAGTCTGGAGTTGGTGGTGTTAGTTTCTCGGTAAATTCAATATCTCTAAGTTAAATAACCCTATCATTAAAGCTAGGGAATACGGGATTGTACTTTACTTCATAGAAATCCCAGATTCAAAGTTCCTATTTTTCTCAAGACTAACAAAATTTTGGCAATACATATTCCAAAGAATCCTTTGGATTCTTACATCTCCTGATGGTCGAACAAAAATTCAAGTTTGAAGGTGCCTAGATTTGGAAGTGTATAGCGCATTAATCGAATATGAAAATGAAAAAAGTCAAGCCAGTTCATTATCTTATTCAAATCATTGAATACGATGATCTTGATGATCAACGACAAGAATGGGTTCCTGAACGACGAGAATTAATTACTGATCCTACTTTGGTAAGAGCTATTGGATTTTTCAATATTTACCATCAATGTTAGGTATTAATTGAAGAAGGAAAAACAATAATGCATTGTGAAAATACTACTTTCGCCTATGGTAATGAGTTTAAAGAGTACATGAAGGTAGAATGAGCAGTCTCAGAAGATATCTTTGACTATCTGTTTGATGTAGGAGCTGGAAAATTTTTATTAGAAAAAGATAAGAAATATGTTCTTGAGCTGTTTGAGAAATAGGATCCAGAGCATCTTCAATTAGATAAAGATTTTGATGATTATCCAGATAATGATGGTCCGAAAAACATAATTGGAGATGAAGACATGCGGAATCTCAATAATGATGACTAATCTTGTCATCATTAAAAGTCCTGAAAAGTTACTGCCCTATTATTGTACTATTTTGATAAGTGTCTGGTCTGTAAAATAAGGCAGTGTACTGTAGCCATTATATATAGCATCCTATGTACCCCCAACATTCTATAAAAGGAGAGGTCGAGTGCTGAGAAGGGACACGGTCATTTGAGCATTCTTGAGCAAAAAAGAAGTCAGGATTCTCCATTTCTCTTTGAGCAAGCATCTCTAATGATTTTAGCTTGAGTCCCTCATCAAAGCTTTCCTTTGTAATATTTCCACTTTCAAGCTTTCAATAAAGGAAGTTTCCCAGTAGAGAACATTATTCAATTGAACCTTATGTCGTAAATATTATAGTTCCTTGATTAAAATTTCACTATCCTTGAAAAAGATTAAAAATTTGATTAGTGACTACGGTCTGAGGTAGAAAATGAAACAAATCTGTGTTGTGCCTGAGCTAAGGAAGGTGTGATTGAGATTAGCAATCTCTGTAAACCGGAAGTTAGAGGAATGTCAGAGTCCAGCGCCGACAAAGTTTAGGTAACAGTCAAAACTCTCTAGTTAAGTTTTAATTATATTGCTAAGCATGGTGGGCCTATAACCATAGAAATTATAATATTTGAGATATAAGTAGTAGATTGCGATAACTAGTACCAGTAAAGTTATTATAAGAAGTTTAATCAGTTAAAACAAGTATATTTCCTAAAAAAACCCTTAAAAATAGTTTATTTACACATTTTTTCTATTTCACGGATTATTCTGCAATTTTTAAAAGTTCACGGACTAAAATAATAAGAAAAAGGACCTAAAAATTAGTTGTCTGGAAACATAGGGTATCCCAGAATTAGTTTTGAAAAGGCAGGGGCCTAAAAATAGTTACCATCGAACTTAGGGACCTAAGTGTCAGAAATTCCCAGAATATGCACCAACACTTAGTAACGCGCATGATTTTCTCAAAGCCGCATAGGTATTTCTCATTCTTCCCCCGCTCCCCGGTATGGGTTAGAGTTGGAAAAATTAGCATTCGGATCTAGTGTAGTATGAGCAAATATTTAATTGATCCAGTGAAATTGGATAATGATCTTTGGAACTACCTAGGTTTGGGTATTAATTTTTTGGAGTACAACTGTTTAGGTTAACAATCTTTTGGAGGACAAATATCTATTTTTCTGGTTCAAAGTTTTCTAAAATTACAAATTGACCCAAAATTGGGTAGGATATGCAAATAAGCTAACTTTAGGATTTTTTAGGAAATATGCTTGTTCTAAATAATTAAACTTCTTATAAAGACTTTAATAGTAGTACTTATCATAATCTACAACTTATATTATAAACATTATATTTTCTATGATTAGAGGGCTACCATGCTTAGCAATATAATTAAAGTTTAATTAGAAAGTTTTGACCATTACCTAAACTTAGTCGGCATCGAATCCCGGCGTTCCTCTAGCTTATTGTTTACAGAAATTACTAATCTCAATTACACCTTCTTTAGATCAGGCACAACACAAATCTATTTTGGTTCTTACCTCAGATCGTAGTTAGTAATCAAGTTTTTGTATTAAGAATAGTGGAACTTTAATCAAGAAGTTGTAATATTTAAGACATGAGATTCGATTGAATAATGTTCCCTACTGGAAAACCTTTTCTATTGAAAGTTTGAAGGTGGAAATATTACAATGAAAAGATTGAAGAGTGACTTAAACAACTAAGATCAGTAGAGATACATGCTCATAGAGAAATTGAGAATCCTGACTTCTCTTTTGTTTAAGTATGCTCAAATGACCATATCCATTCTCAAAATTAAGCATATTCTTTTATAGAGAAGATAGACTACATAGGATGTCCTAAAGGCTACATACAGACATTGATATTTTCACATGACTACAACTATTCTAACGTGGATATACTAGACTGCATTATTTTACTAACTTGATACTTGACAAACAAACATAATAGTGTATAAACATATTCCTGAGCATTCAACCATCAGCTTAAGCTTTTGGTTGAGTTGGTTCTTGGACATGGTATCAGAGCCTTCCTAAGCGACAAATCTCGAGTTTGAATCTCTGCAGCCCCCATATTGATTTATTGTTCAAGGTAGGGAGAGTCTTTGCAGTATCTATGCTTCAAGCCCAAAGGGCATTCACATGAAAGGATATGTTAGAGTATAAACATATTCATGAGCCTTTAACCATCAACTTAAACTTTTGGTTGAGTTGGTTCTTGAACAAAACACAATAATGATGCAACAACTTTTCAAAGCACTTAATGCCGACAAGATTAGTCATCCATATTGAGATTCTGCATACATTCATGTCTAATGATGTCTTCCAGATTGACCATCATTATCTAGATAATTATCAAAATCTTCATCAAGTTGAAGATGATCTAGATCTCATTTTTCAAATAATTTATGAAGATATTTTTTTTCTTTTCTGACAAGAATTTTCTAGTTCCAATATCAACTAGATAATCAAACACTTCTTCTGAAGTAACTCCATCTATGTTTCTATATTTGCTAAATTCATTATGATAAACAAAATTAGTATTCACACAATACATTAATATTCATTCTTGCTCAATTAGTGCCCAAATTTGGTGGTAAATGTTATAAAAACCAATGGGTCTTGCTAAAGCAGGATCACTAACTATTTATTGTTGTTCTAAAAACTATTCTTGTTGTTGATCATTGAGATCATCTAAATCAACTAAATGGACAAGATAATGGGTGGATTTCGTCTTTCCATTTTCATACTCAATTACTGTGTAATGTACCTCGACATACAGACTTACACTGTAAGAAATGTTTGTTGGACCATTTGAAGATGTGAGAATCCAATAGATCCTTTTAAATATACATTATTGAAACTTAGTCTTGAAAAGAATGTGTACTTTGGATATGAAATTGTCATGAGTTACGGTACCATTCCATACTCCTATACTTTCTTGATGGGATCATCTGGAGGGATTGAATTTGTTGAAAATCTTACATAACCAACTCCTGATCTATCAGAAAAAAAGGTTGTAGTACTCCATAAATCCTAAATATTAAAGGGCAGCCTGGTGTACAAGTATCTCGCGTTCACGCAGAGTCTGGGGAAGGGTCGCACCCCAAGGGGTGAATTGTAAGCAGTCTAACCTGACTTTGTCAGTGGCTGATTCCACGGCTCGAACCCGTGACCTTTTGGTCACACCCCATAAATCCTAAATATTATAAGAATAATTATCATATTAGTCAATGTTTTAACTATATATGTGCCTAAAGTTCTTTAAATTCTTTCCAAATACATGCCCTAACTATATAAGTTCAGTGTCAGTTTGTCACAAACTTTTAAGTAAAGACACCTTAATTACTTGCAATTTTCAACCTTCCCTTTCATAGTTGTGGTTGAATGAGCTAGTGTAATATTTGGTTGGATATAATGTAACATTTACTAAACTTAACAAAAGTGACATGAATTAGAAGATTTGAATCGGTATGTAAAGCAGCTAATCTAAAGTGGATCCAAAACTCGAATTGACTTGAAAATGATATGAATATTTTCTATCAAAGTTATTTTTCTATAAAGGGGAAGCTTATTGGACCAAAAATCAATTGACTCAAAGTTAATCCAAATAAAAAATATCTCAATTCAAAAACGCAATGAATCTTACTAACCCAAACATGGCTATATATACCTAAAAGTAATCTGACATGAAACCGAATAAAAGGGCCCACTTGCCAGATCTAAATTAGTAATATAATGAAAACAAACTCATAATATGTTCAAGAACTAACTCAACTAAAAGTAAATTGCTGGTTGAAAGTCTAAAAATGGTTTTATACTCACTTGTCCCTTCACACGATTGTTCCTTAATTTGGACTTGAAACGTGGATACTATGTTTAATAATTAAGTCAACCAAAAATTTTAATGGATGATTGAATGTTAAGGAATAGTTTTATACATAGTCTAACATAATAGAACTGTGATAAGTTAATAATTTGCAGTAATTATGATCACGAAGTAATTTTTTTGGACGAATATTATGAAGCTAAGTATGATAACAGAAGCAGTGTTACAGCTTTATTTGCAAACTAATGAATATATCCAACCAAATAAGTAACGAATGGCATGGTTCCACTAAACGATTCGCTTATTTTCTCATATAACAAATTAAACATGGTGACCATCAGTGCTAGCGATGGACAACGGACCGAGTACCCATTGAGTTAAGCGGCTGGCGGGTTTAAAATAGGGCTAATGGGCCGGGTTAATAATGGATTGGGCCAATATTGAGCCAGCCTATTAAGGCATATTAATAGGTCGGACTGGGCTAGCTCATTAACAACCCGTTTAGTGACCCATTAATTTTTTCAACCTACTTAACACACTAATTTACATGTTCCAATTAATTAAACTTATTATCAATATTTTGTACATAACAATAATTATTATATACCGTTTTTGATGCAAGTTTGTTCCGTTTTTAAATGGGCCCAAAGCGAGCCGTCCATCGGCGACTTGACCCAACCCATTCATTAGCTTGGTTGTGTATTTTCGAACCTTCAATTTGCACTAGTTTAGTTTGGTTGGAAAACTAACTCACCAAAAATACTCCATAGTGATAATGGGTGGGCCATGGGCGGGCCAGGTTCATGTGGCCCATATTCCAGCCCGACCTATTAACTAATGTGTTGAGCCCAACCCAACCCAATTAGTTAATGGGTTGGCCCAGTCTAGCCCGACCCAATCCGTTGTCCATCCCTAATTTCCAATTACACCTTTACTTTATATGCAGGTGCTATCTCTTGGAAAGTATCCTTATAATCTATTGTAGCTTTATCTACTACTGAAGCTGAGTAAGAGGTTGCAAGTAAAGATGCCAAAAGAAGGTATATGGTTACGAGGTCTTCTTATTGAGCTTGGTATTGAAGAAGGTACTACTATCATGTTTTCTGATAGCCAGAGTGCAATTCATCTTTTCAAGAATGATGCTTATCATTTGAAGACCAAGCATATCAGTGTCAAGTACCATTTTATTCGAGATATTGTTGCACAAGGAGAAATTGTTGTGAAGAAAATTCATACACTGGATAATCCTGCAAAGGAGAAATTGTTGTAAAGAAAATTCATACATTGGATAATCCTGCAGATATGCTTACCAAACCACTTTCTATTACTAAGTTCCAACACTACTTGGACTTAGTTGGTGTTCACAGCTTACAATAGCCCTTCAGGGCTCTACCCTTCGGGGTTCTTAGGCGGTTTTGAGTATTGAAGAATTTTGGTCCAAGCTGGAGATTGTTGGGTGGACCAAAAATATTGGTGTGATTACTTAAATTGCTTAATTCCATGAAGTGTATTTTGGGTTTGAAAATCAATTGCTATATTTAGTCACGTGATTTTTTATTAATTCTCCCAACGTATGCAACATCTTTTACTGGGCAGTATTTTTGTTTTATAACAAAGCGTCAACTAAGGAACGTTATAGCTTATTTTATTGGATAGTGTTAATCAAGGGGTGTTATGTCACTATTTAAAGAGACCAAGCTCAAGCTCAAGCTCAAAAAATCATCCAACAATTTTCATCCTCTTTTCATCCTCAAGCATCATCACCATTATTCTTCTACAAGCAAAAATATTATTCCACTATTTTTCTTAAATTCGTTAGGGAGTGATAGAGTGAATTTGTAATCACTTATTTTGATATCTTACTCAAGCTCATTCCTTTGAGATCAATCTTGTAATCTCATTTATATAGTGTGTTGGAAAAAGAATAGTAATAGCTGCTGGAAGGAGAAGGAGATGACCTGTGTTGTGGTATGAACCACTGACCTGAAAGCTTAATTCGCCCGACTTAGGTGCAAATCGTTATGGTGAAGAAGTTCCCCAAGGTTTAACACAGCCGGCTTCGCACTTGTGCACTTGAGAGAGAAGCTTTGGAGTATAGCAACTTGTATGCCCAGGAAGTAGAGAGGAGAAGAGAGAATGTATTTTCTGCATGTTCTGCAGAGTTGCAGAAGGGTCCCTTTTATAGTGGACTAGGGGAGAGAAAAGCTGCCAACCAAGCAATAAAGGAAGGCGTGAAACGGGAGCAGAAAATCAGGTAAAGGAGAGAATAATGTAACTGAAGGATTAATGGGGAGAGGATCATGGTGATTAAGGCAGAGATGGAGGAAGATTTAGTCAACTATCCATTAGGATTACTGCAGCTCATACGCAATCAGTCCTCTCGAGAATTCTTCCAAAAAAATATAGTGTAAGGCCCAAGCTCACAGCCTGCGGCCAGCGCCACGCCCAGCCCAGACCGAACGGGCAGGCAACGGTGGCGCACGCGCACGTGTGGCCCAAGTCCCCTCAACCCCCCTAAAAACATGGCTTTAAGTTATTTGACAAGTGTAAGAAGAGTGGGATATATAAACTCTTCAAGTCACTCCTTAAAGTTCCATGTGGGACAACAAAAGAGATAGAGAGAGTAAGTGAACACCCTTTGAGGTGTCATTACTCCAACATAGTGGATTTTTCCGGTCATCGCTGCCCTAGGTTTTTCCCGATTTGGATTTTCCTCGTAAACCTTGGTGTTTATTGGTGCAGATTTAATTTTCACCTCATTGTCATATCTTGTGATCTTTCTTGCATCCATTATCATCTCTACGATCCTAACATGAAGTGTGGTGCTGCAAAGATTTCTAGAGACTAGAGTTATATAATTTTGATCTTGAACGAAATCATTAATTTAACTGAAGAAGAATGTCCAAGAGTTGGCCCCGTATGTATGGATTTGCCAATGAAGCACGAAATGATATTGACGAAAACATGTTGTATGGTATGACAGATGATCTCAACTAGCTAATCAAATTTATTTTTTACTAATCACGTTATTCACCTCTAAGATGATCTCTCTTTAGCTTTAGGACCTTCATGAGTGAATATGGGCCTCTAAATAAGTCGAATGAGAGCATTTTCTATTGCCCTTCACTGATCCCTTTGCATACTAGTTGGACAGTTTTCTTAGAAACTTATCGGATCAGCACCCTAATTTTTGAACAGTGTGAGCTTTGCTCTTTAGCTGTATCTTATGTTTACTTTGTGATAGAGAATTAATAGAGGACAAGGACTTTAATGAAAAACCATTGTATTTTTAATGGAGCACTTGGCTCCCATATTTGGTAAGTTAAACACTTCCCAAATCTTCACATGGTATTAGAGCAATACTGATCCTCTAAACCCTAAGTTTTCCTTTACATGAACCGTAGCATTACATCCATGGCTGGCGGAACAGACAACCCTCGGGCACCATCCATGTCCGACAATGGGTCACCCCGACCCACAGAGGTTGTGTCGTCTGCCCTGTGCTTGCCACCAGGCTTCACGCAACGCAACCTTCTCTTCTGCTTATCTCCTCTCTCTCACAATCTAGTCCCTCTCTCATCTCAGGCTCTCAATGCCCGAGATACTATTCTCCTCATCGTCAACTTCTCTGCCGCCATAGCCCGCGGTGCCACAGAGCTACTTCATGCCGTCATCGTCTTATTGGGTGTAGCCGCTCAGCGCATCATACATGTTCAGTATGCACCCCTCTAGCGCTATACCGAGTTCCTTGGTTGGTGCCCCGTCGTAGAGTATGGCTCTATCTCACCTTCCTGGGTTGACAATGATAAACCCTTGTCTTTGGACAATTAACGTCAAAACTTTCATGACTACAGTTCTTGAATTGATGATTTCTTGTCCTGGAGGACACGGTTTTTATCGTTTCTTGTCATGCACCAGCTGCATGAATTCGTTGATGGAACGATCATGCACACGTGCTGATTTCGCTTGACATGCCTCAACCAAATCCGGCATACAATCTTTGGGTATATCTACATCAGTTGATTCATCCCCTGGCTCTTTGCCACTATCTCGAAAGATCATCTGACTGAGGTTCGTGACTTGCCACATTCATTCGCCCTCTGGCAACGTCTTGAATCTTGATTCAATTATGTTAGTTTGGCTCGTGCGCTGGACTTGAAGCGGTTGTTAGTGAATCTTGATAAGTCTAAGGCTCAACATATGGATGATTTTCTCATGGTGTCAAAGACATTGCAGATTCACTTGCTGCTATTCCATTTGCAGTTTCTAGCATGGATTTAATCCAATATATTCTCAATACTTTGGATTCTTGTTATGATGGTTTTGTGGATGCACTAACCCATATGCCTGGCATGCTTACATATGATGATGTTGGTAACAAGTTGCTAATTCATGAACAATGTGTTCAGTTCTTGAAACGGCGCAATAATAGTGGGTATTTGACACATTCTGCATTTGTTACAACTACTGTTTCATCAAGTGAGAGTGGCTTTAATTCCTAGGCTGGTGCATCCAATCAAGGTCGAGGCAAGAATGACATGAAGAATCATGGCAAGAATAACATAAACAATGGCAGGAAAGAACAATTCCAACAAGAACACCTCTTAAACAACCTCCAACAATAAGGGTGTGCCTACAGGTTCTGCTTTACGTGTTTCAGATTTGTCACTGTCTTATATATATTCAATGTGCTTCTACTTAAGTCATCAATTCCTCATCTGCAGGCAATGAAACGTTTGAGGTTGTGTTCGATTATGATCCTAATGTTATCTGTCAGATCTGTCACTCTCTTTGCTATAACATTGTTGTTTGTTCTCCTGGTCCTAATGCAGCATTATTAGCCAATAACCGGTTAGACATGTTTTATCCTTATCAATTAGTTGAGAAAACAATGTTATTTGCTAAATACATAATGTTGCATGAAAACTGAGGCGGGCCGGACGCCAATGGGGTTCCAAATCAGGTTTGATTGACTTCTACATCGATTTGGGCCGTCAAGTCTGCCTAACATCCAATATTATGTTATGATTTTTGTTCTACTGAGCGTCCTAGTGTACAAGTTGAGGTCTCAAATTGCTTAGCTTTTGAGCCTCATCATTCTCAATACAACCACCCCTGTTTTTTGGGTGCGGAAGAGAGGCTATGCCTATTTATGCCTCTTTTAGTTTATATGTACACATCAAAAAGAGTTATTGTTTGTTTATTTGTTATTTATATCTTGTTGATAAACTTCTATTATGTTTGTTTATCCTTTTTCCCCCCTCAAAGGGATATTTTGATAATTGGTGGATAACCAATTTCTTCCTTTTTTTAATAAAAAAAGTCATGTTTACTTGTTATAGTACGTAAACACTAATTAGGTAATTAGGAGGCATTTTAGGTAGGGATGTGCAAAACCGGGTTAACCGAAAATCAGTTAAATCAGTTTTTCGGTTCAAAAAAATCTCGAACTGCAACCGAACCGAAAATTTCGGTTAACCATTTTTGTGTTAATTGAAATTTTCGGTTCGTCCAAATCCCGAACCGTAACCGAACCAAAAAGTCTGTTAATGGGTTTTTCGGTTCGCTTTCCGGTTAACCATTCACAAGTAATAAAAAATGTATACTTTCTCATGCAAATTTTTTATTTTGTTATGTTTAAATTGTTTTAATAAAAATTAAACTTTGGTTACGATTTATAAATAATAAAAAAAGTGCACTTTCTTAACTAAGCTTTTTACTTTTTATATATCATTTTTTAAAATACAAAATTATTTTAGTTCGGTTAACCAGAGGTTAAGCGAATTTTCAAATCATTCAAATCATAACCGAACTGAAAATCGAAAAAAAAAATTCAGTTCAGTTAACCGAACCGATGTTTTGTAGAAACAATTTTCACCGGTGATTTAGCTAATCAAACCGGGCCAACACACACCTCTAGGTTTAGGTCCGAAATCATAACATAATGCATACCAAAGAGGGGGAAGGGGGCTCCATGCCATTTTTGAAAAGAAGACAAACACAGTGACGTTGCCGTGTGCTTATGTTATCTCGTACATATGATATTAATAGGTGGTGCCCCAATTCATGAATGTTCTTTCAATATGATTCCTAAGTAGCATATATGGAGGTTACTGAATATCATAAAGATGCTTGTCGGTAGTTGGTGTTGTACAGAAAGTTTGGCCAGTATTTAATGCTATATCTAATTCAAGATAATCAGGTTTATCTGATTTATTATATCCAATGTCAAGTTGATAGCATTTTTTTTTTTCAACAAAATAGTTCGTCGAACATTAACAATTTGCAAACAGCATCTGTAGTGTACATTCGACTCAAATAAGTACAAGTCTCAATATCAAATTACAAACTCGCTCAATGACAAAGAACTAACTTCATACTTGCTGATCAAGTGTTTTTGGACTTATCATTATTTCTTAATAAAACATAGGGAAGATATATATTCACAAATCTGTTGTAATTTTTTGTGTGAATAGATCTGTAGAATTAGTGGAGATCAAACGTACGTGAAAAAAACTCTCACAAAAGGAAATAAACAAACAACTCCGGCAAATGGAGAGAAGATTACTGATACAAAGATAACTACTATTAAAAGAAAGAAAAATGGAAGACAAAAGACTCTGGATGGCCGGAAATCAGACCATCCCGGCCTTATCAGGCTCACCAAGGAAGAAGAAGAACAAGATGAAGCAAGTGAGGAGAGGAAACCGTGCAAAATTGTGCAAGCAGTAAACTTCGCCTCATTTGTCTCTTGCACTAGCCAATGGCATATTTTTCGAAATCCAAGGAACAACATATTTTATAAAATAAATTATAACTAATGTAATTCGATGTTACCCCATTATTACCTATGCCTACAAACACGTGCTCTCATATGTCTCACACACACACATATATATATTATGTTTATTTGTCATATATTTATTTTTTTAAATATAAATCTAATTACTTGGTTCCTGAGAGCACCTGCTCTCATGAGCATGTTATATAGGTTTTGAATTTTACGTGCATGTACAAAGAAATAACACGGACCCTTACATCATCTATTGGGAACAAACAGTTGGAATTTGTATAATTAAATTTTGTTGGTTTTAGGCTTTTCAATTTGAGAAATTCGTAGAAAATATTAATAATTAATGCTTGACTTTTATTTTGCAAGGTCCAACAAATCAAGGGGATGATATATAAATAAAATGCATCAACCTTTGGGAATGGTTTAGCAATAAAGTACACATGTATTTTATGTCTATATAATTAAGATTTAATTTTTTCTCAGTGTGTGTACGTAAATTCCCCCCCCCCCCGAAAAAACTACAAAAGTCAATGCTACAAAACAGAGAAGTTTAATTAATTGATTAATTAAAAATCTTATCCTGCTTACACTAAGATTGTATATTATATAAATTCAACTTCTTAGTTTTCCTATCCAATCAAAAAAAATTCTAAGTTTTCTTATATATATCGAATAACATGCTTAGAGTATTGTTTGTAGGAAGTTTAATTTTTTATTTTTAATTTTGATCAACATTATACACTTTGTTTATAATATTAATACATATTTATATTGAATTTTGACTATTTACATGTCCTGTGCAAACGCACGGGCACAAACTAGGTTTTGCAAATAAAGATAAAGTGGGGGTAAATAACACTAAACATTGTAAAAATGACTCAAAAGCCACATCAAACAATTTGAATCTAGCTATAGCTAAGTTGACACCCAAAAATATTAATCTAAATCAAATTAAACCCCACCTGATACTTATTTTACCAACATTATTCTTCTTTGCGGGGTAAGTTTACTGGATGAAAATATCAATTCACTTAAAATCAGCACCATGTAAAAATAACTAGACCTGAAACTGAAAACAAACCTAATCCCTATTGTTCACAAAATAACCTAATTCGAAATTAACTCGATCTAAAATCGAACTGAATGACCCATTATCCAAATCCTTTCCCTCTCTATATACCCTCTGCTGGAAAGAGGGTCTAGACTATTGATTTCTTTTTTTGTTGGGTTTTGGGGGGGGGGGGGGAGATGTTTGTAACATTAGGAAATGTCCTTTGAGAGCTCATATGGAACAAGCTCAAGAGCTTGAAGGGAAGCCATGGATGGGAAGGTTGGTACTAGTTTGCATAGGGCTGTTCATTATTCGGTCTGAGACGGGACCGACCCGAAACCGGTTTGGATCAGACTGGACCGAGACCATTCAATCCGGTCCTCGTTCTTGCAAATTTTCATTTTCGGTCTTCGGTCCGGTCCCGGTCCAGACCGAAGGACCGGTGGACCGGTTCAATATTAAAGGTTAGCCGTGAGTCGGTGAAGTTTAGATCTAGGTTTTAGGTTTCACGTTTGCCCTTTGCCCCTTTCTGCGCCCTTCTTCAGTTCTTCGTTCTTCTGCACTTCTTCTCCCGTTATCTGGCTCTTCACAAATCGCCACCACCCCCACCAACTACCCTTCTTCGCAATCGCCAGTCGTCACCACCAATTCCCCTTCTTCCCTTCAGCCTTCAATCCTTCATCTTCATCGCCACTCCCTACTTGGGCCTCGAACAGTCGAACTCTTGCCTGTAGCGATTGTCCAGATCTTCATCGCCCTACACTTTCTAGATATGGAGCGACTCTCTCTCTAGTCTCGCACAGCCGGTCTTCGGCTTGACGACTCTTGCCTATAGCAACTCCGGTCTCGACCGATGACCACCCACGCAGCAGTCAAACGCCCAAGCCCCAAAGTCTCAGCAACTCTGGTCTCGCACGGTATTCTCACTCTCCTTCACTTCTGCAAATTGAGTTAATTGGTCTGTCTATGGGATGTTTATATTTTCTTAGTATTTGAGTTGTTATGGGACGTTTTTGGCTCTACATATCCATCAATCTTTGGGATTTTAGTGCATAATGTTGTAATGCATGGTGCTTGATTGAAATCAGCACGGGGGGGGGGGGGGAGTAGATTGCAATAAGGCAGTAAGGGAAGTAGAAACGGTGATGTATTGGTATGATTTATGAAAGTCAATCAACCAAGACTTTTGAATATTAGGTCCCAGGAAATTTTGCTCTTCATTTCAATCAGAATGGGATTTGGTCCAAATCTAGTCCGATCTCGGTCCAGTTCGGGTTTTTTCCGGTCCGGTCCGGTCTGGACCGAATTTGGATATGTCCGGTCCTCGGTCCCTAGCTTGGCTCGATTCGGTCTTCAGTCCAAACCGGTGCGGCCCGATCTGGGACCGATGAACACCCCTAAGTTTGCATTCATCTACTTGAGTAGGTACTACTTTGCATGAATTAATCACCAGCCAACTTAGCATCTTGAATTAATTAACATTAACCAATTCATCAACTTGAAAACCAGCATTTATGCATAAGGACAAGGATAGATCAAGAACATGAATAACTAATTCGCAGGAAAAAAATATATCAATAAACATGGGATCAAATGATGTGGTTCGAAATTATATTACTAAATTTCATTATTTTAGGCTTTATAGTTTGCATTTTTGCTAAAAGATAAGAAAAATTACGAGTTAAATAAAAATGTAAGGAAATAATTAATAAGATATCTCTATCAAGAAGGAGAAATATCAAATATTAAACTAATTAAGAAATATGCAGAATCGAGAGAAGAAAATTAAAATTTGAACTCTAAATAAGAGTAAGAACAGATATGGTTGTCTATGATATAGTAAGTTTGCATACATTATAATATAAATCGGAGTTTAAACAAAACAAACAATGTATCTAAGATCAAGAGAAGTCTTGATTGTTCAATTCAAAATCAATTAACAATAAATAAGTCATTCTTTAACTTATAAACATGGTCAAAACTTCTTAAATTGTCAATGTGAAATTACATACTTTTTTTTGATATCTCTGACACAAAGTTATAACAAGCAGTATAATATAATGTCTATAAACATAAGATTTTATCAACATAGATTGGTTCAAGAAGTTTGACACTTGTTCTCCTTAAGTAAAATTTTGGATTCGAATCTTGTGAATGAAAAAATCTATAATGAGAGAGCTGAATCTTGCAAATGAAAAAATCTGTAATGAAAGAGCTCTTATTCCATCCAAAGAAACATAGAGACTATGACTACTTTTGTCATATTTGAAGGCCACGTTAAGCAGTTTTTTTTCGGCGGGGGGGGGGGGGGGGGCCAACTATGACTAGTGATCATGGGAGTGATAGTGAAAGACATTAATCACCTTGTACGTTGTTTGAATTGGGGACAAGAGCTAATTAAAGAGCTTATTAAATGTAAAGTTTGTTGGGAGTTTCATTGCCTCTAAATTTCAATTCATGCATTGACGTCCCTTCAAATTAATGCAAAAACAGTATTTGACTTGGAGACTTCCACCATTGGTTAATGTTTTGATTCTAGGAGTACTATTTTTAACCACAGCCTGGGTTTCTGTAGGAGTCACATCGACTCCCTGAATAACTTAAAAAATCTCTTTGATGTGGAATATAAAAATCCTTAATCCTTATCAAACTGTTCTCTATCTTTCGTTGTGTGAAATAAGAGCTTTCTCATAACAAATTTTTTTTATTCACAAGACTCGAATTCGAAATTTTACTTAAGGAGAACAAGTGTAAAACATCTTGAACCAATCTGTGTTGGTAAAATCTATGTTTATAGACATTATATTATACTGCTTGTTATAACTTTGTGTCAGAGATATTAAAAAAAAGTAAGTAGTTTCACATTGACAATTTAATAAGTTTTGAAAACATTTATAAGTTAAACAATTACTTATTTATTATTAATTGATTTTGAATTGAACACTCGGAACTTCACTTGAACTTAGATACATTATTTGTTTTGTTTAAACTCCGATTTATATTATAATGTATGCAAACTTACTGTATCATAGACAACCATATCTGTTCTTACTCTTATTTAGAGTTCAAATTTTAATTTTCTTCTCTTGATTTCGTATATTTCATAATTGGTTCAATATTTGATATTTCTCCTTCTTGATGAAGATATCTTATTAATTATTTCCCTACATTTCTATTTAATTCGTAATTTCTCTTATCTTTTAGCAAAAATGCAGACTATAAAGCCTAAAATAAGAAAAAGTTAGTAATATAATTTCGAAACATATCATTTGATCCCATGTTTATTGATTTTTTTTTCTGCGAATTAATTATTCATGTTGGTGATTTATCCTTGTCCTTATTTCAAGTTGATGAATTGGTTAATGTTAATTAATTCAAGATGCTAAGTTAGCTGGTGATTAATTCATGCAAAGTAGTACCTACTCAAGTTGGTGAATGCAAACTAGTACCAACCTTCCCATCCATGGCTTCTGTTCAAGCTCTTGAGCTTAGTTGAAGCTCCATATGAGCTCTCAAAGGACATTGCCTAACATTACAAACATCCCCCCCCCCCAACCAAACACAACAAAAAATTAAACAAAGCAATAGTCTAGACCCTCTTTTTGGCGGAGGGTATGTAGAGATGAAAATGATTTGGAAAGTGGGTCATTCAGTTCGCTTTTAGATCAAGTCAATTTCGAATTAGGTTATTTTGTGAACAATAGGGATTGGGTTTGTTTTCAGTTTCAGGTCTAGTTAGTTTTACTTGGTGCTGATTTCGAGTGAGTTGATGTTTTTTTCATCTAGTAAACTTACCCTGCAAAGAAAAATAACGTTGGTAAAATAAGTATCGGGTGGGGTTTAATTTTGTTGGGTTTCATGGCCCAAAATCCAACTATGGCACGGTGGGACCGTGCTATGACAACACGGTCGTGTCAGGACGAAGGAGCGCGAAGACGGAGAAGACAGAAAATTGGCACGGGGGAGCCGTGCCATGTGGCACGGTCGTGCCACCTTGGCACGGTGTGACCGTGCCACTTGGCACGGTCATGCCACGCATGGTTTTTTCGGTTCCGATAGCGGCGGCTAGAGTTTGTCACGAAGTGCAATTTCTCCTGGCGGCTAGGT
>JACYFF010019584.1:3801595-3874848 GCA_017589665.1 Selenicereus undatus
ATATATATATATATATATTGCAAGGAAAAAGGGTCTTCAGTACTCTGTGTAAAAACTGTGTATGTACAACTCTATATGTGAACATGGGTTAGATCACCCGAGTAAGCTGTCAATGTAAGAGTCATATTTCCTATATAATTGATTGATGAAGAGGATTCGCTGGATGATATGTTCTCGGGTCTGACGATATACCTTTGTTGCTGGGATGATCTTGCCTTTGAAAATACTATGATTTCTTGTGTTCCATATCTGATAGATAGCAGCTGTAGCCACAGCATATGTGATGTTTTTGAAACCTTTTGGGCCCTTCAGTGTTCTGAGTGCTTTGAAAAACTGGACAAAATTGGAGTTCAGTAACATTGTTTAGGGTTCAACTCTATGTTGTAAGAAAAACTTGTTAATTTTTTCTTTATTAGTGGTATGCATGTAAACATATATAGTTAATTAGGTTGACAAATGAATAAGTTTTCTTTTTAATATGAAATGTTATTTATGTGGTGTGCAAATTCAAAAATTTTAAAGTCATTGAAGTTATTTGAATGGTTAATGTTGCTTATGAGACATATGGTAGATTATATATGTTAACCTTGAAATATGTTTAGAACCTTCTGGATTACCTAAATAGATTTTCTAGGATACGACAACTTATTATCACACGCATCGTATTGAAAAAATAACTACCAATAAGCGCCATGTACATAGTTGCTTCTATCCAACGGTTCAAATTTAACGTTGAACCCCAAGCGACAAGGTTTATGGTTGAACCATAAGGTTCAATTATTAAGGTTTAGGGTTTAGGGTAAAGTTTTGTTGTTTATGCTTTTAGGTTTGTGTTTAAAATTTAGGGCTTAGGGTTTCTCAATATTCATTGTATATGATTATAAACTATAACTTTAAAGTCATTGTAAACACAAAAACATACTTTAGACACTAAACCTCAAACCTGAATCACAAAAACTAATCCCCAAACGCTAAATTGAGATACTTGAGCCTTGAAATTGAACCCTAAATCCTTAGGTTATAAGCCCTAAGCCTTTTCTCACTATATATCAGATAGATATCATTAGCAATAAAATCCAAACCAAGGACGACATTACGCGATATTACTTAGATACTAAACCATAAGACCAACATCTTGAACTCTAAACCTTAAAAAGCTTAACCTGAACCTAAAATGGTAAATGCTCATAAATCAGACCGTAAGCCTTAAAAGGTAAACCCTACACCTTATGCCCTAACTATAAATGCAAAACTCTAGAGCTTAAATGCTAGAATGATAACCTACAACAATATAAATATTTATTTAGTTTAAAAAATTCGATACCAAGTTATACATATGTGTGTGTGTGTGTGTGTGTGTGTGTGTGTGTGTGTGTGTGTGTTCTCATCACATGAGAAATTTATTTGTTAACCTAAAAATGTAAGTCTAATTATCTAGGTTGACTTAGATTTTAAGATATACAACAACAAATTATTTAAGGGTTTTGGGTTTTGTCTATGTGTGTGTGTGTGTGTGTGTGTGTATGTGTACATTAATATTGTATATATTCTTACTACATGATAAAATTTATTTGTTAACTTACAAATGTAAACATAATTACCCAAGATAGACAAATTTTCAAGTATACAACAATAAATCATTTGAGCGTCTGGATGTACATTCTCACCACATAAGAAAATGTATTTGTAAACCTGAAAGTGCAAGTGTGATTACCCAGGTTTGCTTAGACGGATTGATATGTGAAAACAAATTATTACATAATTTTAGGTATAGTGTTGGGCTAGTTTCTTCACAATTTTAATATGTAATTTTTTCAAAATCATATATTTTAGTTATATTATTTACAATTCACAAAGAACCATGTACATGTATACATGGCATAAATAGAAGAATTGATTATAAAAAATAAAAAACTACAGAGAGAGAAGACAAAGAGTGAGTGCAAAGTAGAAGCAGTAGGTATCCTTGCAAGTTAGCTCCACCCACATCCAACCTATTCCTCCATTGAAGGCCTAGCCGAGCTTTGTTTTATCCTATCAGAGCACAATTTGAAGAAAACAGGGGGACTGAAGCTGTAATAAAAGAGTATGAAGAACAACAACAACAACAACAACAATTCCCAATGTGGGTCCTGCTTTTGCAGGGTCGGGGGAGATCCAGATGTAAGCAGTCTTACCTCCACCGACATCTCTGCCCGTAGAGATGCTGATTCCAAGTGACCCACAAATAAAAGAGTATGAAGAACAATGATTGAGAAAACAGGAGAGAGGAAAAATATCCAAAATTGAACACAAAATTTGAACTTCAATTGAGTCATGTCCAGCCTTAATCTCCAAAGTACCAAACTTAAGTATAATTACATGAAATTTGCAAGCTACGAAATTAGATCTAAAAGCCGGGAATGGGGTAAAAGAAATTCTAAAATTAAATCTAAACCTTAAAATTTATATGCTAAGCTATCTCTAATTTAAATTCCCTCAAATTGTTGTAAAACCTTGCTTTGTTTTTCATTGAAGTAAGTGTCATTTCTAGCCAGCCACCATTATTGAACCTTCAAGATTGAAGCTTCAAGCGCTTGTTTCTATCTCCTCTTCTTACATAAGTGGGTGGAAGGGGTGGAGGAAGATTAAGAAGCATGCCATTATGGAGGGAGAAGAGAGAAATTGAGGGAGAAGAGGACCAAGGAGGAGAGAGGAAGAATAAGGGGTGTGAAATTGTAGAGAATGAGAAAGATGCCTAGCAAAGGAGGGTCTAGCAATTAGGGGGCCTTGTTATGAGGAGAGAGAAAGTCAAAAAAGTAAGGGCATTATTGGGCAAGTACTATTCTGACATGGCTGGAGGGATCCTCACTTAGAACACCAAATTGAAAGGAATTTGCAACAGCTAGAGGTAAATTTCCCGACATCTGGCCCAACTTCTTATCTCCTAAGTGTGCATAATTGCCACCTTTCAATTCAATGTGCCTTTCTCTCATCTTTGTCGTATTTAATGAGGCGCCTTGTTTGCATAGGACAAATCCATACCAGTTGATATATAACATGCTAGGACAATGAGATTGTTGAAAAGGTTAGAAACTACCTCACCATTCTATTAAATATTGTTTGTAAACTAACTCAATTAGAAGTTTAAATTGATGGTTAAAGACCTATGTTTCCTCACGCGAATGTTCATTGGACTTGAAGTGTTAGATGGACTAAAAATATTTGCGCGTGATTACTTAAATTGCTTAATTCCATGAAGTGTATTTTTGGGTTTGGAAATCAATTACTATATTTAGTCATGCGATCTTTTATTAGTTCTCCCAACATACGCGGCGTCTTTTACTGGGCATTATTTTTGTTTTATGACAAAGTGTTAACTAAGGAACGTTACAGTTGATTCTATTACAGAGTGTTAATCAAAGGACATTATGTCTTGCCTTATCATTATTTAAAGTGACCCTCAAAAAATCATCCAACAATTTTCATCCTCAAGCATCTTCACCATTATTCTTCTACAAGCAAAAATATTATTCCACTATTTTTCTTAAATTCGCGAGGGAGTGATAGAGTGAATTTATAATCGCTTATTTTAATCTCTTATTCAAGCTCATTACTTTGAGATCAATCTAGTACTCTTACCTATACAGTGACCTTTTCCGGTCATCGCCGCCCTGGGTTTTTCCGACTTGGGCTTTTCATGTAAACCTTGGTGTTTATTGGTGTTGATTTAATTTTTGCTTAGTTATCATATTTTGTGACCTTTAATTTCTTACATCCATTATTATCTCCTACGATCCTAACAAGTGGCATCAGAGAACATATCAAGGATGGCAACTGTCACAAATTTTGATATCTCTAAATTTGATGGAAAAATGAGCTTTAACATTTGGAAGGTCCAGATGATAGCCGTTCGTGCACAGAACGGATTGAAGAAAGCTCTTGGTGGTAAAACCAAGAAGCCCTAGTCAATGACTGATGAGTAGTGGAAGGATCTAGACAAGAAGGCGCTCTCTACAATATAATTATATATGCTTGGTGCCTCATGTCATGCGCAAAGTCCTTGACAAGACCACCATGCAATTCTTTGGCTTGCATTGGAGGCATTGTATATGACGAAGAGTCTCGCCAACAAAATTTGTCTCAAAGAACATTTGTACACGTTCTCTATGGCCGAAGGTATTCTCATTCAAAATCATCTTGATGGTTTTAAATCCATTATTATTGACTTGGAAAGCATGGATGTCAAAATTGCGGATGAGGACAAAGTTATTTTGTTGGTAGTCTCATTACCCTCTTCGTATAAACATTTCAAGGAAATCTTGTTGTATAGTAACAACGAGACATTATCTTTTGAGGATGTAAAAGCTAGTTTATTATCCAACAAAAAGTTCAACCTTGAATTGCCTTCTAATGACAAAGGTGAGGGCTTGAATGTGAGAGGTAGACCCTTTAGAAAAGAGGACACCACTAGGAGAAACTCCCGTTCAAAGTCTAGGGGACGTAAATCCAATAAATTTTGCAAATATTGTAAGAAACGAGGGCACTTAGTTCATGAGTGTTATAGTTTGAAAAACAAAAAGGAGAAAGCGGAGAAAAACAACCAACCTCAAAAATTCCGCTAAAGCTTCCATTGTTGATTTTGAGTCAGAAGGTGATGTATTATGTGTGACCACCTCTAACAATAGGTGTGCTATTGAGTGGGTTTTAGATTCTGGCTGCACATATCATATGTGTCCCCATAGGGGCTAGTTTTCAACATATGAGCGGCTAAATTCAGGTGTCATGCTTATAGGCAATGATGCTCAATGTAATGTGGTTGGTATTGACACCGTGCAAATCAAAACCCATGGTAGTATTGTAAGAACCTTGAAAAATGTTCGTCACATTCCAGATTTGAATCGCAACCTTATTTCACTTGGTACTCTTGAGTCTAATGGTTACAGGTATTCAGCTGAAGGCGGAGTCTTGAAAGTCTTCAAAAGAGCACTTGCTCTCATGAAGGGTGTCAGTAGACCTGGCAAATGGGTCATTCGGTTCGGGTACGGGTCGGGTCAAGTTCGGGTTGGGTCATGTTCGGGTTAAGTGACATTTCGGGTCGTTTCGGTTTGGGTCGGGTATGGTTCAGGTCGGGTCGATTTCGGGTCAACCAATTTTTGGTCAAATACGCTCGTCCTGCCAAAACAAACAACTTTGTAGAAAATTTCGGGTCGGGTATGGTTCGGTTCGGGTCAATTCGGATTTCGAGTCTACTTTCGGGTGAGCATATTTCGGGTGTCGGGGTCGGGTACGGGTCTGGGTCGTTCGGTTCGGGTTTTGGGTTTCGGGTATCAGGTCAGTTTTGCCAGGTCTAGGTGTCAGGCAAGGTAGTCTATACATCTTACAAGACTCCACAATGATAGGTTCTGTAGTTGTCACCATCTTATTGTCCAATATTGATTTGACTCGATTGTGGCATGCTTGTTTGGGGCATATGAGTGAGAAGCGCATGACTATCCTAAGCAAGAGAGGTCTTCTTGGTAGTGAAGGTATGGGTAAACTTGACTTTTGTGACCATTGTGTCTTTGGCAAACAAAAGAGAGTCAGTTTTTCTATTGCTAAACACCGTACCAAGGCTACCCTAGACTATATTCATTCTGATTTATGGGGTCCCTCCAGAGTTCCTCCGTTTAGAGGAAAACGCTACATGTTTAATTTTGTGGATGATTTCTCGTATAAGATTTGAGCTTATTTCTTAAGATATAAAAATGAAGCATTGCCTATGTTTAAGAAATTCAAGGCCCTTGTTGAGAGCCAGACTGGGAGGAAAATAAAAAAGCTTGGGACTGATAATGGTTTAGAGTTTTGTGAGTCAGACTTCAATGAATTCTGTGCTGTCACTGAACTTATTAATCGAACCCTTCTAGAGAGAGCTTGTTGTATGCTCTCCAATGCTGGTTTATGGCATCGTCGTGATTTTTGGGCTGAGGCTGTTTCAACGGCCTGTTATCTTGTGAACCGGTCTCCACATTCCTATATTGACTTCAAAATCTTAGAAGAAGTTTGGTCAAGTAATCCCATTGACTATTCCATTTTGAGAATATTTGGATGTCTTACATATGCACATGTCAATGATGGCAAGCTAGCTCCTAGGGCTATTAAGTGCATGTTTCTTGGTTATGCATCTGAGTCTGAAGGATATCGTTTATGGTGTCCTGGTTTCAAGAAAGTCATTCAAAGTCAGGATGTTACTTTTAATGAGTCTGCTATGTTTTCTGATGGGAAAGAGTCTACTGTTTCTTCTACTGGTACAGGTAATCATCGTGATACCAGTGACATGGTGGAGTTACAGGTTCCTACTGAAGGTGGAGCTACATTACCTCAATCTAGTAGTGAGGTCCATGTTGATAAGCCAGATTCAAGCACCTCAAGTCCTGATGAGCCTTAGGTGGAGGATACATATTTCTATTGCTCGTAATAAACCAAGGAGAACTATTAGAAAGCCTGCTCCTTATGCCACCGATGATGAGAGTGGGCTGATTGCATATGCTCTAGCAGTTGCACAGGAGACTCCTAAAGGTATTAAACCTTTCACTTATTCTGAAGCCATCTTTTGTCCTGACTCCTCAAATTAGCTCATGGAAATGCAAGAAGAAATGGAGAGCTTGCACAAAAATAGGACTTAGGAGCTATGTGAATTACCTAAAGGTCATCGTGCCTTGACTGCTAAGTGGATATATAAGCGCAAAGAAGGCATCCTCGAGGTCGAAGATGCAAGGTGGAAACCACGTTTGGTGGTTCATGGCTGAAACCAAAAGGAAGGTATAGATTTTAATGAAGTATTTTCTCCTATTGTACGTCATACCTCAATTAGAGTGTTGCTTGCTTTTGTTGCTTTATTTGATTTGGAGTTGGAGCAACTAGATGTCAAAACTGTATTCCTCCATAGGGAGTTAGAGGATGAGATCTATATGAAGCAACCCAAGGGATTTGTGGTTCCTGGTAAGGAGAATCTAGTGTACCGATTGAAGAAGTCTCTATATGGCCTTAAACAAGCTTTGCGACGCTGGTATAAAAGGTTTGATGCCTGTATGATTGGACAAGGTTATACACGATGCTATTATGATAATTGTGTCTATTTTTAACATTTTGGAGATTCGTATATTTGTTATTATATGTTGAAGACATGCTCATTACTTCTAAGGATAATTCCTTGATCAACAAGTTGAAATCTCAACTTAGTAATGAGTTTGAAATGAAGGACCTTGGTGCAGCTAAGAGGTTCTTGGTATGGAGATACATAGAGATCGCAAGGCCAGTAAGCTCTACCTATTTCACAAGAAGTATCTTGAAAAAGTACTTGATAGGTTTAATATGAGCGATTGTAAGTTGGTCTTTATTCCTTAAGCTGCTCATTTCAAGTTGTCATATGAATCTTGTCCAAAATCTGAGCAGGAAATTAAGAAAATGTCTCATGTTCCATATTCTAGTGTAGTTGGCAGTCTTATGTATGCTATGGTTTGCACTAGACCTAATTTATCCTATGCGGTTAGTGTTGTGAGTCGCTTTATGCATAATCTTGGTAAGGATCATTAGGATGTTGTGAAATGGATTCTTCACTATGTGAAGGGTTCTCTTAATAAGGGATTCGTATTTGATAGATCCGAGTCCATGACTTTTGATGTTATTGGTTACGTTGACTCTGATTATGGTGGTGACCTTGACCGTAGGCATTCTATTTCCAATTACATCTTTACTTTATATGCGGGTGCTATCTCTTGGAAAGCATCGTTATAATCTATTGTAACTTTATCTACTACTGAAGCCGAGTAAGTGGTTGCAACTGAAGGTGCCAAAGAAGATATATGGTTACGAGGTCTTTTTATTGAGCTTGGTATTGAAGAAGGTGCTACTATCATGTCTTCTGATAGCCAGAGTGCAATTCATCTTTTCAGGAATGATGCTTATCATTTGAAGACCAAGCATATTGGTGTCAAGTACTATTTTATTCGAGATATTGTTGCACAAGGGGAAATTGTTGTGAAGAAAATTCATATACTGGATAATCCTGCAGATATGCTTACCAAACCACTTCCTATTACTAAGTTCCAACACTACTTGGACTTAGTTGGTGTTCACAGCTTATAATAGCTCTTCAGGGCTCCGCCCTATAGGGCTCTACCCTTCGAGGTTCTTAGGCAGTTTTGAGTATTGAAGAATTTTGGTCCAATATGGAGATTGTTGAGTGGACCAAAAATATTGGCTTGATTACTTAAATTGCTTAATTCAATGAAGTGTATTTTGGGCTTGGAAATCAATTGCTATATTTAGTCATGTGATTTTTTATTAATTCTCCCAACGTATGCGACATCTTGTACTGGGCATTGTTTTTGTTTTATAACAAAGCGTCAACTAAGGAATGTTATAGCTTATTTTATTGCAGAGTGTTAATCAAGGGGTGTTATGTCACTATTTAAAGAGACCAAGCTCAAGCTCAAAAAATCATCCAACAATTTTCATCCTCAAGCATCATCACCATTATTCTTCTACAAGTAAAAATATTATTCCACTATTTTTCTTAAATTCGTGAGGGAGTGATAGAGTGAATTTGCAATCACTTATTTTGATATCTTACTCAAGCTCATTCCTTTGAGATCAATCTTGTACTCTCATGTATATAGTGGATTTTTTCAATCATCACTGCCTTAGATTTTTCCCGATTTGGGTTTTCCACATAAACCTTGGTGTTTATTGGTGTTGATTTAATTTTCGCTTCATTATCATATTTTGTGATCTTTCTTGCATCCATTATCATCTCCTACGATCCTAACATGAAGTGTGGTGCTGCAATGGTTTTTAGAGACTAGAGCTATGTAATTTTGATCTTGAACGAAATCATTACTTTGACTGAAGAGGAATGTCCAAGAGTTGGTCCCGTATGTATGGATTTCCAATGAAGCACGAAATGATATTGACGAAAACATGTTGTATGGTATGACAGATGATCTCAACTAGCTAATCAAATTTAATTTTTACTAATCACCTTATTCACCTCTAAGATGATATCTCTTTAGCTTTAGGACCTTCATGAGTGAATATGGGCCTATAAATAAGTTGAATGAGAGCATTTTCTATTGTCCTTCACTCATCCCTTTGCATACTAGTTGGACTGTTTTCTTCGAAACTTATTGGATTAGGACCCTAACTTTTGAACAGTGTGAGCTTTGCTCTTTAGTTGTATCTTATGTTCACTTTATGATAGAGACTTAATAGAGGACAAGGACTTTGATGCAAAATCATTGTATTTTTAATAGAGCACTTGGCTCCCCTATTTGGTAAGCCAAACACTTCCCAAATCTTCACAGGGTATTAGAGCAATACTGATCCTCTAAGCCCTAATTTTTCCTTTGCATGAACCCTAGCGTTGCATCCATGGCCAGCGGAACAGACAACCCTCGGCCACCATCCATGTCCGACAATGGGTCACGACCCACTGAGGTTGCGTCGTCTGCCCTGTGCCTGCAACCAGGCTTCACATAACGCAACCTTCTCTTCTACTTATCTCATCTCTCTCACAATCTAGTCCCTCTCTCATCCCAGGCTCTCAATGCCCAAGATACTATTCTCCTTATTGTCAACTTCCCTGCCACCATAGCCCTCGGTGCCAGAGAGCAACTTCATGCCACCAAAGTCTAGTTGGGTGTGAAGACTCAGATTGCCCTAGAGGGGGGGTGAATAGGGTGATTGCAAAAATAAATTTAAAGCTGAAATCAAAATGCAGAATTTGAATGGAGACAATGCACAAGGATATTTTAACGAGATTGGACCTCAATCAGGCTTAATCCCCGCCTAAAGTTATCCAACTCTAGGATTCAACGCTCTACTTTTCTGATTAAGATGAACCGTCACACTTTCTTTCAGAGCACCACACTCTAAAGATCCCAACTACCTAAACCAACCACTGATTTAAGCTTGGGAAGAGTTGTGACCTCACACCAACTCCGTCGTTCACTCCTTAATAAGAATTCCTCAAGGTCTCTCAAGACTTTTGATTACAATTTGAGATTCAAAGAGATTGACAAATGTATAGCTCAGTGTAGTAGGATTGCAACTTGCTTGTCTGATTTCTTGGATGCTTCTCTTCTTCCTTCAGCCCCTATTTATAGCATTGAGTAGCCATATGCCGATTTATCCAAGAAGGAAGTTATCTCCATATAATTTGATTTGATATTGTGATCTTCTCCAATAAGAAATTATTTGCTCACAATCTCTTCTCTTGCCTTTTGAACATGTAAATCCTTTTGAAGCTTGGCAACAAAATAAAATCATGCAATATAATCTTTATGAGATCACATTCAAAGTACAAATTTGATATTGCAAGAATATAAATAATATTGCTAGAATATTCAAATAAGGGCAATAAAAAATCATGCAATATAATCTTTATGAGATCAAATTTAACATACAAATTTGATATTGCAAGAATATTAATAATATTGCTAGAATATTCAAATAAGGGCAATATCATTTTGTCATGGCTATACTTAAGGAAATTTAATCAAATAAAATCCTTTTAATTAATATTTTTCACATTTGCCTAGCATAATAATATCTTGCCTTTAATCATATTTGCATACAATCTTTCCAATCACATAAATTAAATATGCACACAATCTTCGATAATATTCAAGAAAATAATTATGATATGCATATAATCTTTCATATTTTCTTCATAATTTTTATTATGATTCTACTACTATATATTGCTTCTCTTTTCATGTGTTATATCTTTTGAATGCAACAACTTAATTTCTAATTTTGTGTTTCATCAAAATCTTTGTAATTACTAAGTAAGTCAACAATCTCCCCCTTTTTGATGAAAGACAAAATTGGCAAATGTAATTGATCATGTTATGTGCGATGCGTATTTGCAATTTATGAAACTTAAATATTTGTATGGAGGTAGCAAGATGATAAAGACAAAACATCAAAATTTATCATAGGTTTTATTAGCATCATAGATTTAGGATAAGAGTAACATAACTACCCTAATTTCTCCCCCTCTTTCATCAAAAAGAAGTAAACAATGAACTAGAAAATGTGTGAGCAAATCAACAGGGAAGAAAAATTATTTGTAGAAAAGCGAAAAATAGGAAATAATAGTGAATCAAAGCTTGGTCTGGGAGGCTCGGTTGGCAACGGAGAGCAGCTGAGATGCATATGCAGCACTTTGAGCACATTCGGCGGCGGAGAGAGGGACAACTTTGAGGGCTGTGAGAGAAGCAGTGGAGGAAAGATCGAGAGGATGGCGAATTTATGGAGTCTGCGGGTGCTGAGGTTTGGAAAGTGGATAGATTCTGAGATATGGCAAGGTTGAAATCTGAGGTTTTGGGTTCGAAATTGTGGAAGGTTGGGCGAAATTGGGGAAGTTGCAACCATGGTGTATATTTTTGGAAAAGCTCAGATTTGGTGAAAGTGGAAGAAATCTGGACAAGGGGCAGTCAGGGTTTGTGACTTACTAATAGAGAAACGCAGGCAACTGGAATGGGGAGGCTGGAGGGTGGTCGGTGTTGGTTTTGAAGGCAGAGTGGGCAGGCAACAATGGTGAGGCGAAGCAGGGAGGTTGAATTCGGTGCTGGGCTTCGGGGGTGTGCGGCTGGGTCATGAAGGTGTCGGTCGCTGGAGGATGGTGGGCTTGGGCGGTCAACGGCTAGAGCGCGAAAAATGGTGAAGAAGAAGCAGAGGCTTCTGGTTCAGAGAATGGTGTTGAGAAGAAAGTGCGGTAACTTGCGGTAAGGTGTTGGTCGGCGTGCATGTTTATGGAGAAGTGTTGAATTGACGGTGAAGTGTTGAAGGGAGAGGTAAGGCATTGTTTGACTTTGTGGGTTTTGACTGTGACAGTGGAAGGGCTGGGCTTTTGTTTTTTTGTTTTTGTTTTGTTTTTTTTTTTTGTGTTGTTTTTTTTTTTTTGTGGGGTTTGGGGTCTAAGTTAGGAAGAGAGATTTTGCTAAAATTTGCAAGAAGGGTTTTGAAATAGGTAAGATAAGCCCCATTGACTTGTGATAGACGGAAAATTATGAAAGAATTTTCTGCTATCAAGTGTGCTCAATTTGTTGTGTACTAAATTCACCGCAAGGCATTGAAATGAAATTTTCATGCCGAGGCAATTGAACCAAGGGCCATAGTGACGTACCTTATAGCTGATTCAATATTACCGATAATGATCTTGCAGGAATCGATAAATCCAAAGTTGGAAATGATATACAAATAGGTGATCCCTGAATTGTCACTTAGCGAACAAGGTTAGGAATAAGTGAGGGCCCCCCCTCAAGTTATGCATCAAGATTTAGCATTCCAAGTTCATGTTGAAAAAAATTGAATCGATCTTCGCTTAATGGTTTTGTAAAAATATCAGCTAGTTGAGAGTCAGTAGGTACAAAAGCTTAGGTGACATGTCCTTTTTCAACATGATCTCGAATAAAATGATGACGTACCTCTATATGCTTGGTTCGAGAATGTTGAACTGGATTTTTTGTGATATTGATAGCACTTTTATTATCGCATTTAATTGGAACTTCTTTGAGATTGATACCAAAATCTCGTAATTGCTGCATTATCCAAAGTAATTGTGCACAACAAGCGCCAGCAGCGATGTACTCTGCTTCTGCCGTTGAAAGTGGGACAGAATTTTGTTTCTTGAAATGCCATGAGACTAGGCTTGGCCCAAGAAACTGACAAGTGCCTGATGTACTTTTTCTATCGACTTTATATCCTGCATAGTCTGCATCAGTATATCCCACTAAAGAAAGATCTCCCCCTTGAGGCTACTATAGTCCTAGATTTTTAGTTCCCGCCAAGTATCTAAAGATCCTTTTCACACAAGTTAGATGAGATTCTTTAGGTGAGGCTTGAAATCGAGCACATAAGCAGACAGTAAACATAATGTCAGGATGACTAGCAGTAAGATACAACCATGATCCAATCATGCCTCGAAAGACCTTCTCACTAACTGGTTTGCCATCTTGGTCAAGGTCTAATTTTTCATTTGTAGCCATAGGAGTTTTAGCATGTTTGCCTTGATCCATTTTGTATTTATTTAGGAGTTCATTAATGTATTTGCTTTGATTAATGAATATACCATCTTGGCATTGTTTAATTTGAAGACCCAAGAAAAAGGTTAATTCACCCATCATACTCATTTCGAATTCGTTGCTCATAAGATTGGAAAATTCTTCACATAAAGAGGTGTTTGTAGCTCCAAAAAGTATGTCATCTACATAAATTTGGATGACTATAAAACTATATCCTTTTGTCTTGGTGAATAATGTTTTATCTATAAGTCCTGTCTTAAAACCATGGTCTAAGAAAAATTTACTTAATCGCTCATACCAAGCTCGGGGAGCTTGTTTTAGACCATACAAAGCCTTTTGCAGTTTATAGACATGATTTGGAAAGTCGGGATTTTCAAAACCAGGAGGTTGTTCTACGAAGACTTCTTCTTGCAAGTAGCCATTTAGGAAGGCACATTTTACATCCATTTGATAGAGTTTTATGTTCATGTATGAGGCAAAAGCTAATAGTGTTCGTATGGCTTCTAGTCGGGCAACAGGGGCAAAGGTTTCATCAAACTCAATACCTTCTTCTTGATTATATCCTTTAGCTACTAATCTTGCTTTATTTCTTATAACATTCCCGGCTTCATCTAGGTTATTTCTAAAGACCCATTTTGTTCCTATGACCGGATGGTTACTTGGTCTAGTTATGAGTGTCCAGACTTGGTTTCGTTCAAATTGATTTAACTCTTCTTGCATGGCATTAATCCAATTTGAATCACTAAGTGCTTCTAGATGATTTCTTGGTTCTATGTGTGATACAAAAGAAAAGAAAGCACAGAAATTATGCAAGGATGACTGAGTTCTTACCCCAGTGGATATATCTGTTAAGAGGTTATCCATTGGGTGAAATGACTTATATTTAAAATTCCTTTGAGTTACCTCATGGCGTGGTGCTTCAGGTGTAGAAATTTCTTCGTTTGTAGGTTCCTCTTCTTCTTGAGATAGAGTGTCATCTCGTGGATCAGTATTGAGAGGTACCTCTAGTAATTGCTGATCACCAGGATTTACTTCCTTTGGTGTCTCTTCTTCATCATCACCGTGCTTGTTCAAGCTGAGGATCTGTTCTATGGAATCACTTAACACACCGTCATTTGATTCATCAAAAATCACATGAATGCTTTCTTCAATGCTTTTAGTGCGTTTGTTATAAATTCTGTATGCCTTGCTATGCATAGAATATCCTACAAAAATTCCTTCGTCACTTTTGGCATCAAATTTTCCCAGATTATTCTTACCATTATTGTGAACAAAACATTTACATCCAAATGGTCGAAAGTAAGAAATATAAGGTTGCTTTCCTTTAAATAATTCATAAGGAGTTCTTTTCAAGATTGGTCTAACTAAACATCGATTTAGGACATAATTAGCAGTATTTACAGCTTCGGCCCAAAAACTTTGAGGGACATTGCTCTCACACATCATAGTCCGAGCCATATCTTCTAAAGTACGATTTTTTCTTTCAACTACACCATTTTGTTGAGGTGTGCGTGGAGCCGAAAAATTGTGAGCAATTCCATAATTATTACAAATTCAGTAAACTCTTTGTGATCAAATTCTCTACCATGGTCGCTTCTTATGAACACGATTTGTGAATTTTTGTAAATTTGTAATTGTTTACAGAGTTTAGGAAATTCTTTAAAAGCTTCATTCTTTTCCTTTAAAAAAGAGACCCATGTGAAGCGGGAATAGTCATCAACAATCACAAGAATGTACTTACTACGTCCTAGACTTTGTATAGATATAGGCCCACATAAGTCCATGTGAAGCAGTTCTAATGGTCTAGATGTGCTGATATTATTTTTAGGTTTAAAGCTACTACGTACTTGTTTTCCTTTAGCACATGCATCACATAAATGGTCATTTTGGAGTTTGCATGTAGGAAGTCCTCGTACTAATTCATGTTTGGCTAATTTCTTAATAGTATGCATGCTTGCATGTCCTAATCTATGATGCCATAGCCAATTATCCTCTACGCGAGTCACTTTAAAACAAGGTAGATTGTGTGAGGGGATATTATCAATGTCTATGGCATACACGTTTTCAATTCTAGGTCCACGGAGGGTAATTTTTTTAAATTTTTTGTTTTTAACAATGCAGCTTGTTGAGTCAAATGTTACAAGGTTTCCCTTGTCACATAATTGAGATATGCTTAAAAGATTAAACTTCAAGCCATCGACAAGATAAACTTTATCAACAGAGTTGGAAGGATCTTTACCAATTTTTCCAACACCGATGATTTTGCCTATACCTTTGTCTCTGAATGTAACGCTTCCACATTCTTTCTTTTTGACTTCAGTAAATAATGAGGCATTGTTGCTCATGTGCCTTGAACATCCGCTATCAAGGTACCATAGATCTTTCCCGGATTTCAAGCACACCTACAAAACAGGAAATCAAACCTTTCTACCTCCTTTGGCTTTAAATCGAACTTTAAAATCATTAGCTACCAAGTTAAGGGGTCTTGTTCCCTTGGGAACCCATATTTGAGCAATTCTAGTAGGTGATTTCTCAAATGAGCGAGAATATGTAGTATGTCTAATCTTAGGGTAGTAACTACATGTTTTTGCATCCTTTTCATGTGGAGTATATTTGACAAAGAAGTTTTTATAGGTTTTCTTTTTGTTTGTATGGTTATAGCCAATTCCTTCTTTATTAAATTATGCTCTTTGGGTGCAAAGCAACTTATCCAAGTTTTCTTGACCTTGTATAAATTTTAGGATTATTTTGTGATCTTCATCACATTTGGCTTGTAACTTTCTAGGTTCCTAACTTTCGCTTGAAGGTCATTATTTGATTTTTCAAGAGCCATATTCTTTAGATTCAAATCTTGAACATTCTTTTTGACACCTTAATATTTAGATAGATATTTCCGTTCAAGTTTGGCAAAACTAACTAAAACGTTGATTAATTCTTCTTTAGAACAGTCATAGAGAGCTGATATGTCTACCTCGTCGGTACTTTCGTACTCAAATCTTTCATCATTTTTTACGTCCTTTGCCATGAGACATATGTTGGCGGTGTGTTCTTCATTGCTTTCACTTTCACTGGTGTCGCTATCGCTCCAAGCTGCGATCATTCCTCTCTTACTGTCTTTCTTCTTGAATCTTCGTGATTCTCCTTTCTTTTGGATTAGTTGACAATCCTTCAGCAGGTGTCCTGGCATACCACATCCATAACAAGAGCTAACGTTAGTATTTTCTTTATGAGAGAACTTACCTTTGGAGAATTTTTCATTTCTTTTTAATGAGGGCCCTTTTGAGTTGAATCCTCATTGATTAAATTTTTTCTTTAACCCATTTTATTGAGGCCTCGAATGATCAGTGAGAAGGCCTCATCATCAGTTTTGTTGCGTTCTTCCTCCTCTGATGTGCAATCTTCTTGAATAGCTTTTAAAGCTATTCCTTTCTTTGAGCTTTCTCCATCATCTTCTTTGAGATGAATCTCATGTGTCAAGAGTTTCCCTAGAAGATCGTCTAGTTCCAACTTCTTGAGATCTTGAGCCTCCTCAATTGCAGTGACCTTCGGTCCCCACTTGCTCTTTGGAAGACATTGAAGGATCTTTCTCACCATTTCCTCGTTTGTATAAGTTTTCCCAAATGACTTTAGATTATTTGTAATGTCTGTGAATCGTGTAAACATTTCTTTTATCGATTCATCTGTCTGCATTTTGAATAGTTCATATTGATGTATGAACATATTCATTTCAGCTTCACAGACTTGGCTTGTCCCTTCATATGTAACAATTAGCTTGTTCCAGATTTGCTTAGCTATATCACAGGCAGAAATTCGGTTATATTCGTTAGCATCCAAACCACAATAAAGAATATGCTTAGCTCTAGAATTCTTTGTAAGTTTTTCCCAGTCAGCACTCGTATACTGATCTTTAGGTTTATCAATCATTTCATCCTTGTCGTTTTTGACCTTAGGAACAGTGTAAGGGCCATTGTTCACAATTTCCCACAATTCCATGTCAGTTGATTCAATAAAAATTTGCATCACATTTTTCCAATAAGAAAAATTTGTTCCTTTAAATAGGGGAGGTCTAACAGTAGAGCGTCCTTCAATATTAACATCTCCTGATAAGGCCATGATCGTCACCCACTTGACTGTTAAGTCAAAAGAAGTGTGGGACTGGCTCTGATACCAATTGAAGACTCAGATCGCCCTAGAGGGAGTGAATAGGGTGATTGTAAAAATAAATTTAAAGCTGAAATCAAAATGCATAATTTGAATGGAGACAATGCATAAGGATATTTTAACGAGGTTGGGCCTCAATCAGGCTTAATCCCCGCCTAGAGTTACCCAACTCTATGATTCAACGCTCTACTTTTCTTATTAAAATGAACCTTCACACTGTCTTTCAGAGCACCACACTCTAAAGATCCTAACTACCTAAACCAACCACTGATTTAAGTTTGGGAGGAGTTGTGACCTCACACCAACTCCGTCGTTCACTCCTTAATAAGAATTCCTCAGGGTCTCTCAAGACTTTTGATTACAATTTGAGATTCAAAGAGATTGGCAAATGTATAGCTCAGTGTAGTAGGATTGCAACTTGCTTGTCTGATTTCTTGGATGATTCTCTTCTTCCTTCAGCCCCTATTTATAGCATTGAGTAGCCATATGCCGATTTATCCAAGAAGGAAGTTATCTCCATATAATTTGATTTGATATTATGATCTTCTCCAATAAGAAATTATTTGCTCACAATCTCTTCTCTTGCCTTTTGAACATGTAAATCCTTTTGAAGCTTGGCAACAAAATAAAATCATGCAATATAATCTTTATGAGATCACATTCAAAGTACAAATTTGATATTGCAAGAATATAAATAATATTGCTAGAATATTCAAATAAGGGCAATAAAAAACCATGCAATATAATCTTTATGAGATCAAATTTAAAATACAAATTTGATATTGCAAGAATATTAATAATATTGCTAGAATATTCAAATAAGGGCAATATCATTTTGTCATGGCTAGACTTAAGGAAATTTAATCAAATAAAATCCTTTTAATTAATATTTTCCACATTTGCCTAGCATAATAATATCTTGCCTTTAATCATATTTGCATACAATCTTTCCAATCACATAAATTAAATATGCACACAATCTTCGATAATATTCAAGAAAATAATTATGATATGCATATAATCTTTCATATTTTCTTCATAATTTTTATTGTGATTCTACTACTATATATTGCTTCTCTTTTCATGTGTTATATCTTTTGAATGCAACAACTTAATTTCTAATTTTGTATTTCATCAAAATCTTTGTAATTACTAAGTAAGTCAACAGGGTGTAGCCACTCAGCGCATCATACAGGTTCAGTATGCACCCCTCTGGCGCTATACCGAGTTCCATGGTTGGTGACCCGACATAGAGTATGGCTCCATCTCTTCTTCCTGGGTTGCCGATGATAAACCCTAGTCTTTGGACAATTAACGTCAAAACTTTCATGACTACAGTTCTCGAATTGATGATTTATTATCCTAGAAGACACGGTTTTTATCGTTTCTTGTCATGCACCAGCTGCATGAATTCGTTGATGGAACGATCATGCAACCGCTGACACACGTCCAGATTTTGCTTGACATGCCTCAACCAATCCGGCATACACTCTTTGGGTACGCTTACATCAGTTGATTCACCCCCTAGCTCTTTGCCACTATCTCGAAGGATCATCTGACTGAGGTTCGTGACTTGCCACATTCATTTGTCCGCTGGCGACGTCTTGAATCTCAATTCAATTATGCTAGTTTGGCTCATGCAATGGACTTGAAGCGGTTGTTAGTGAATCTTGATAAGTCTAAGGCTCAACCTATGGATGATTTTCTCATGATGTCAAAGACATTGCAGATTCACTTGCTGCTATTCCATCTGCAGTTTCTAGCATGGATTTAATCCAATATATTCTCAATGCTTTGGATTCTTGTTATGATGGTTTTGTTAATGCACTAACCCATGTGCCTGGCATGCTTACATATGAAGATGTTCGTAACAAGTTGCTAATTCATGAACAATGTGTTCAATTCTTGAAACGACACAATAGTGGGTATTTGACACATTCTGCATTTGTCACAACTACTGTTTAGTCAAGTAAGAGTGGCTTCAAATCCTAGGCCGGTGCATCCAATCAAGGTTGAGGCAAGAACGACATGAACAATCATAGCAAGAATAACAGAAACAATCACAGGAAAGAACGATTCCAACAAGAACACCTCTTTGACAACCTCCAACAATAAGGGTGTGCCTACAGGTTCTGTTTTACGTGTTTCAGATTTGTCATTGTCTAATATTCAATGTGCTTTTGCTTATGTCATTAATTCCTTATCTGCAGGCAATCAAACGTTTGAGGGTTTGTTCAATTATGATCCTAATGTTATCTGTCATATCTGTCACTCTCTTTGCTATAACATTGTTGTTTGTTCTCCTAGTCCTAATGCAGCCATGTGCACAAGTTGGGGTCTCAAATTTCGTCATCGGGCTTTCATAAACCACGACACCATTTTTGGGTGTCTACAAATTGCTTAGCTTTTGAGCCTCATCATTCTCAATACAACCCCTTTGTTTTTGGTGTAGAAGAAGGGCTATGCCTATTTATCCCTCTTTTAGTTTATATGTACAGATAAAAAAGATTTATTGTTTGTTTACTTGTTATTTATATATTGCTGATAAACTTCTATTATGTTTGTTTATCCTTTTTTCCCCTCAAAGCGATATTTTGATAATTGCTGGATAACCAATTTCCTCTTCTTTTTTTAAATAAAAAAAGTCATCTTTACCTGTACGTAAACAATAATTAGGTAATTAGGAGCCATTTTAGGTAGGGGTGTGCAAAATTGGGTTAACTGGAGTTTCGATTAACCGAAAATCAGTAAACTTGTTTTTCGATTCAAAAAAATTTCAAACTGTAACTGAACCGTAAATTTCGGTTAACTATTTTTTGGTTAATTGAAAAATTCGGTTCGTGCAAAACCCGAATCGTAACCGAACCAAAAAGTCAGTTAATCGGTTTTTCGGTTCGGTTTCCGATTAGCCGTTCACAAATAATAAAAAACGTATACTTTCTCATGTAAATCTTTTATTTTGTCATGTTTAAATTTTTTAATAAAAATTAAACTTTGATTACGATTTATAAATAATAAAAAAAGTGCACTTTCTTAACTAAACTTTTTACTTTTTATATATCATTTTCTGAAAAACAAAATTATTTTCGGTTTGGTTAACTTGCGGTTAAGCGAATTTTCAAATCATCCGAGTCGCAACCGAACCGAAAACAGAAAATTTTTTTCTGTTCGATTAACCGAACCGATTTGTTTTGAAAACAGTTTTCAATTAATTGATTTTTCGATTCGATTTTCAATTTCAAGTTTTTTGGCACACTGTTAGCTTTCTTAAAACTCACATTGAATTTTTTAATATGTTTTGATGAAAGACAAAAAGAGATTAATTGTATTATCAGGAGATTACCATGCTGATTATAATTGATAAAATTATGATTGATAATATCCTTATTATTAGGGATCCTTATGTGGCAAATATTTGACTTTCAAGATTTAAATCCTTGATATTTGCCTTGATTATAGAACGGGTTGTAAAAAGATTCTCAATCAGCTAAAAATGGAAGTAGTCGTTGAAAAATCTTCATCACCTCAAAATATGAAAGGGGCAGTTGAAAGAATCTCAAATCAAGCCAAAATTAGCTTCGTAGCCGTTGGTTGCTGAGATTGCCAAGATTTCAAGGACACTGAACTGCAGTCCAAGGCACTGAGCTGAAGCCGGAATCCAGGGTGTATCTAACGGCTAGTTTCCAACAAATCCTCCAAGTTTCTACTATAAATACAGAGCTGAATCAAAGCTGAGGATAAGAAGAATTGCAAGCACTCATTGGCATACTACTCACTCAAGCAATACATTGGTATACATTGTGTTTAAACTTGCTTTCTTCACATTTGAGTTGTATTGTTCAAGTTGTATTTGGATGAGATTATAGAGTTGAAGGGTCAACTCTACCAACGACTTATTAAAGGGTCAACTTGTAGCTTGGAACTTAGAGTAAGTGTACGCTAGAGTTGTGTAATCATCTCTCCTACTAAAAATTTAAGTTAATCCTAGAGTTAGGGAACTCTAAGCAGAGACTAAGCTTGGTTGTGGCTAACCTCATTAAAAAGTTCTTGCGTTTTGTCCACACTTATCGTTCCGCTCTTTATTTCGATTATCTTGTGACTTTGATCATCACCCTATTCATTGCTTTTTAGGGTGATTTAACTAGCCAAACCTGGCCAACAATTGGTATCAGAGCTAGTACTATTTTTGTGAGATTTTACCGTCTAATAATTTGATCCCATGGCTAGTTATAATTTTGACTCTAACTGCCCTCCGCTTTTTAAAGGTACTGATTATTTTTTGTGGCAGGAAACAATGGAACGTTATATTAAGCACAATGGTCTTGATCTTTGGGAGATCATGGTAAAAGGTTCAATAGTTATTGAGAAATCGGAAGATGAATATGTTGAAGACGATTACAAGGGGATGTCCAAAAATTTTAAAGCTATAAACATTTTATATTGTGCTCTTACTGTTGATATTTATGAGTTTATCTCACATTGTGATAGTGCTAAGGAAATTAGGGAGACTTTTTATAATTTAGATGGTACTCATCAAAATGTGATTTTAAGCAAATTTGTGGCACAGGATGAAATAATCATGGAAGGAAATGTTAAGCAAGTTGAGTATTACCAACTACATGAAGAGCAAGAACATGAAAATGATTACCCAATTCAACGGTTTATACATAATGATGTCAAGCATGCCCAAAATGAGGAATTTCTTGAAAATGGTGAGAAAAATAATGATTCTAGTTATTCATCTATTCTCCAAAGTGGTAAGGATGAGGCAACATCCATAATTGAATTTTCAAATAATAGTTTGTCTCCAAGTTGTCATATTTTTTATGATTTAAATACCACACCAAATTTTAAACTTTCAAAAAATTTTGATTGTGATGTTAAGTCAAGAAAATGTGTCAAGATTGAGGGAAAGAAAAATTTTACTTCATTAATTTTTCTTACTTCTAACAATTTTGAATCCAAGAAATCAAGATTTGGTCAAGCAACTTCATTCTTGAAGAAATAAAAAAAGAATGCGCATGTTCATGGGATATTATTGATTCCTCATTTACATATTAATAATGAATTTTTAATAGCATTTGATCCTCTTGAAAATTTAAGTGGACAAGGAAACATTAGAGCTTCGCAAAGGCACATGGTAAGTTATGGTTTGCCAAAAGTAAAAATAAGGTAAGTTTGTTTGTTTTGTTGTTGCTCATATTTTAAAGCCCTAAAATACAGTTCAAGGCCTTGAATTGCTGACAGAAATTGGGTATCTTTAATATGACCAATTCAAAGGCTTGAATTTTTATGTCAACATCTTCAAATAGTGATAATATTTGGATTCTTGCTAAACATAAAACGATGTTACTTTGCATGATCTACTTCCTATTTTTCGCATTTTGATTTCAAATTTTTTGAATTTTAATTTTCTTTATTATCTTTAGAATGTGAACATGATTAATATTTCAATATATCTTATGCTATTATGACATGTTATTATGTACATATGTTCTCATTGTTTTTGTCCATAATTATTATAATTCCTAACACTTATATTGCTTGTTTCTAGAACATAAAAATTATATCACTTGATCATTTTTCGATAGCCTTGATTTACTCTTGATAGGGGGCGAATTTTGTTACTATATGTTAGTCCCTTGTTACATCCTTATGTTGCTTACGAGAATTTTAAGTCGATAAGTATTAGCGTATGTGATTGATTTTGTTGTTAGTATCTAACCTCTTATATGTTTTTTTATGAGTGCCATAGATTAAGGAGGAGTATTTTTCATTGATTTGTTAAGGGGGAGTTATATGTGTTTGCCATAATTTTTGTGCCTCGATTTTTCCTTCTCCTCTTGTGCTTCCTTTTTATGAATACAAAAAGGGGGATAGGTATTTGGAAAACTTTTCATGGTGTGTCATTAAAAATTATATGGATATGTTATTTTTATTGGGTTTTGTCTTTCATAAAAAAGGTGCAGATTGTTAGCTTTCTTAAAACTCACATTGAGTTTTTTAATATGTTTTGATGAAAGACAAAAAGAGGTTAATTGTATCATCTTGAGATTACCACGCTGATTATAACTGATAAAATTATGATTGATAATATCCTTATTGTTAGGGATCCTTATGTGGTAAATATTTGACTTTCAATATTTAAATCCTTGATATTTGCCTTGATTATGGAAAGGGTTTCAAAGAGATTTTCAATTAGCTAAAAATGGAAGTAGCTGTTGAAAAATCTTCATCACCTCAAAATATGGAAGATGGCAGTTGAAAGAATCTCAAATCAAGCCAAAATTAGCTTCGTAGCCGTTGGTTGCTGAGATTGCCAACATTTCAAGGACATTGAACTGCAGTCCAAGGCATTGAACTGAAGCTAGAATCCAGGGTGTATCTAATGGCTAGTTTCCAACAAATCCTCCAAGTTTCTACCATAAATACAGAGTTGAGGATAAGAAGAATTGCAAGTACTCATTGGCATACTACTCACTCAAGCAATACATTAGCATACATTGTGTTTAAACTTGCTTCCTTCACATTTGAGTTGTATTGTTCAAATTGTATTTGGGTGGGATCATAGAGTTGAAGGGTCAACTCTACCAACGACTTACTGAATGGTCAACTTGTAGCTTGGAACTTAGAGTATGTGTACTCTAGAGTTGTGTAATCATCCATTTTAATAAAAATTCGAGTTAATCCTAGAATCAGGGAACTCTAAGTGGGGACTAAGTTTGGTTGAGGCTAATCTCGTTAAAAAGTTCTTGCATTTTGTCCACACTTATCTTTCGGCTCTTTATTTCGATTATCTTGCGACTTTAATCATCACCTTTTTCACTACCTTCTAAGGTGATTTAGCTAGCCAAATCGGGCCAACACACACTTCTAGCTTTAGGTCCGAAATCATAACATAATGCATAGCAAAGAAGGGAAGGGGGCTCCATGGCATTTTTGAAAAGAAGACAAACACAGTGACGTTGCCGTGTGCTTATGTTATCTCGTACATATGATATTAATAGGTGGTGCCCCAATTCATGAATGTTCCTTCAATATGATTCCTAAGTAGCATATATGGAGGTTACTGAATATCATAAAGATGCTTGTCGGTGGTTGGTTTTGTAGAAAAAGTTTGGTCAGTATTTAATGCTATATCTAATCCAAGATAATCAGGTTTATCTGATTTATTATATCCAATGTCAAGTTGATAGCATTTTTTTTAAAAAAAAAAAAAAATAGTTCGTTGAACATTAACAATTTGCAAATAGCATCTATAGTGTACATTCGACTCAAATAAGTACAAGTCTCAATATCAAATTACAAAGTCGCTCAGTGGCAAAGAACTAACTTCATACTTGCTGATCAAGTGTTTTTGGACATATCATTATTTCTTAATACAACATAGGGAAGATATTCACAAATCTATTGTAATTTTTTGTGTGAATAGATCTGTAGAATTAGTGGAGATCAAACGTACATGAAAAAAACTCTCACAAAAGGAGATAAACAAACAACTCCGGCAAATGGAGAGAAGATTACTAATACAAAGATAACTACTATTAAAAGAAAGAAAAATGGAAGACAAAATACTCAGGATGGCCGGAAATCAGACCATCCCGACCTTATCAGGCTCACCAAGGAAGAAGAAGAACAAGATGAAGCAATTGGCGAGAGGAAACCGTGCAAAATTGTGAAGCAGTAAATTTCGCTTCATTTGTCTCCTCTAGTTAAGGCATCGAATTTGTTGCCCTAGTCAATGGCATATTTTTTGAAATCGAAGGGACAACATATTTTATAAAATAAATTATAACTAATTACATTGATGTTAACCCATTATTACCTACGCCTACAAACGCATGCTCTCAGATGACACACAGATATATATATATATATATATATATATATATATATATATATATATATATAATGTTTATTTGTTATATATTCATTTTTTAAAATATAAATCTAATTACTTGGTTCCTGAGAGCACCTGCTCTTATGAGCATGTTATAGGCTTTGAATTTTGCGTATATGTATAAAGAAATAACATCGACTCTTACATCATCTATTGGGAACAAATAGTTGGAATTTGTATAATTAAACTTTCTTGGTTTTAGGCTTTTCAGTTTGAGAAAATCGTAGAAAATATTAAATATGGAATTACTCAAATTAACATATGAATCCCACGCGTATATATTTCTAAGCAAAAAAATTTCAAATGAAAGGAAAAGAAAATTAATTAGTGCTGAGCTCTTAATTAAAAACTGCGATTAAATATTTAGTAAATGTGAAATGCCCTGTAATTTTTTATTTTATTATAAGCAAATATATGAGAAGCAGAATCGTACAATTTTTTTTTAATAAATACCAAGACATCATCTATATCGTAGAAGTGGGGATCACTAGGACCTAGTAGCATAAATATCGCTCCCCACTGATGTCGACCTATGCCATTTGAAAAACAGTCACGTGTCATTGCCTACTCATGAGCGTTTTAGGTTAGATGTTGGGCCTGAGTCAAGCAATATAATTAAATGTTCGGTTTGTGGCTCAAACTCCGTTCTCCAGGCCGCCATGAAGCATCAGAGGTCCTGGCCATCTTCCGTAGCCACAGGCGCTCCAACTTTGGCATTCCAGTGGCCTCCACGGACGGTCCGTGGGCCAAACCACCGTTCGTCGTGAACGCGGAATATGTTTCTGCTAGGATTTTTTATTTTATTATAAGCAAATATACGAGAAGTGGAATAGTGCAATTTCTTTAAATAAATAGATGTGAGGGTTTACTAGGACCTGGTAGTATAAATATCGCTCTACCGCTGACGTCGGCCTATGCCATTTTAAGAACAGACCCACAAGCCTAAACGAGCACGAGCTACAGCTCAAGCTCGAGCTCGAGGTCAAGCTCGGCTTGATTATCAGTGCCTTAGTGCAAGCTAGGTTATTATATTCTTTTCCTGACGATCTTAGCTAAACTCAAAAGGTAGACATTTTCCAAAATATCTTGTCATGCCAAGCCAGCTCTACGAGGCTAGGTTTTAAATTTGGGTTATTTGCGTACGAGTTGTTCGGCTCAAGTCGAGCCCAAGTTGAGTGTCAGCCAAATGTAAGTCTAATGGTGCGATGGACAGTTTTGTGACACTTGACTACAAATAATGTCTTTGCTTTGCACGGATACAAACTTGGAGGACTTAATGACTGGCAATGAATGTTGCGTTGATAGAAGTTTGGGTAACTGAACCTATGGTGGCACGATGCCCCCCTTCCATTGCATTTGAAACATAGATTTTGCAAGAAAAATTGCAAACCATGCTAATTAAAATTTCAATTTGAATCTAATTCCTACAATTCTACAATCCAACAACCCTCTATTGATACAACTCCAACTAGAATCTTATATTAGGATCTTATGATCCTAGTTTTGTTCAAATAACGTATTGTTGGATCGTAATACGATTCCATGGTCCGATTCACGATTCTAGATGAATTTCATAATATTCTCATACATGATCACGTTCAAGAATTAAGATAACGATATGGATGTTTGTGTCTAAATTTTCTGCAAAATATAGTTAATTGGATTTTTGTTTTCTTTATGGATGTTTATGAATTTTTTTATTCTTTAAAAAATAATTTACGTTATTCCTAACAAAAATTAGAATCTTATGATTCTCGATCAAATTCTACAATTTCGATTCTGAAGACCCCCTCAAATCAAGTCCAACTAAAATCCCGATTCGAAAAATCTGGCTGCGAACTATTCAGAGAAGGGGGAAAAGCTACGGAATATTGTCTAAGCCAATTTGTTACCTGTTGCATCTACTTTTCAATAATTTAAGCCCCATAGACTCTATATGAATTGAAGTAGGCAACTATTAGAGTATAAAACTATCCATTGACCTTCAACTATCAACTTAACATTTTGGTTGAGTTGGTCTTTGAACATGGTATCAGAGCCTTTATGAACGAGAGGTCTTGAGTTTGAATTTCAGCAAACAGTCCCCAAATTAATTTATTGCACAAGGTAGGGGGAGCATTTGCAGCATCCACGATTCAAACTCAAAGCGCATTTGCGTGAGGGAGCATGTTAAAGTATAAACATATTTTTACTAGCTAGGACAATGAAACAAGTAAGCTTTACTTATACACATATTTTCTAGCTAGAAGAACAACAATACACTTAAACTCCGCGTGACCTGATATTAGGAGTTCTATTGTATTATGGAAATAACTTATCCTAGAGATCTATTGTATTTAAGAAAGCACTCATATTGGCATATTGTATTTAGGAAAGAATTTTGTTATGTTTACCCAAGTATGCTAGGAGACTAAGGCCCTATTCTATTTTGCGTGTTTGAGGATTTAGTTAAGAGTTTACATCTTCTTACAACTTCTTACATCTCCTAATAGCTCCTTACATCCTTAATATAATTCTTACATCTCCTTACATATTCTTACATCTTACATCCCATATAGATTTTCTATAACATTCAACAACTCCTTACATCTATCTTTACATCTTCTTACAGCTCTTTACATCTTCTTACAGCTCCTTACATCTTCTTACAACTCCTTACAGCTCCTTACATTTTCTTACAGCTTATAGTTGTATCTTATTGCGAAATAGAACAGACCCTAAGTCTTGGTTCATGTATTTAAGCATATAGACATATATGCTTATAGATATACAAATAGAGCATTCGAGCTCTCTTTGCTCACGTTCACGGTAACAAAGTCGTGAGCTCTTCCCCTCCCATCAAAAAAAAATCAGAATACACTCCCCATATTATTTGCACTCTTTGGAAGGCCTGGGAGTCTTAATCACGGTAGTGATATTCGATGCGAAGAATTATGATCTTTGGGGGCGAGCAGTGAGAACAACTCTTAAGAACAAATTAATGGTAATTGACGGGGAGTTGCCAAAACCCACGCTTAAAGAAGGAGAAGACATGACCGAGTTACAATAATGGGAAATGGTAAACTCCATGACTTGCTCATGGATTGTAAACATAATTGAACCCAAGCTACAGACCAATGTAGCTTTTGTCGAGACCGCACAACTTATGTGGGATAACCTGAAGAAGTGTTATGTCATTGCCAATGCTCCTAAAATACAACAACTTAAATTGAATTTAATTGAATGTAAGCAAGGAGGCATGGATGTAGTAGACTACTATGCAAGGTTCATGGAGCTTTGAAGTGAGGTAGAGAACCAGGTTCGGTAACCCCAATGTTCTTGCAGAAAGTGTGAATGCAGGATACGTGGAAAATTGGCCAAGATGGTTGAAGAGGATAAGGCTCATCAATTTTTAATGGGCTTGAATGACGACATATACTTGGGTGTACAGAGCCAAATGTTGTCACCTTGAACCTTTACCATCACTTGACAAGATCTTCAACATGGTTTCAGTCACAAGATTGTAATGATCCAAAGGGATGAACGGAACGTAAGTGGCACATCCTTTACCATAAAATACGTAACAAAAGGATAGTCCTTTCCTGAGAAGACGCCTCCTCCTAGATCATTAGCTATCCTCCTAGATGGGGGGGCCTTGAGCTAGAGGACATGGACGAGGCAGAGGATGTGGAGGACACGTCTCGAATATAGCAGGTCATGGCAAGGCTGCTCACGCAATCACGTCAGCCACCCTGGCTAGACATGGGAACAGTGAGCCGAACCAAACAATAGTGCCTGGGTTCACCGCGGAACAAGTGTAGTGTATTTTAATCCTCATCGAGACACTTAAAAATGGGTACGCGAAGCTATCAGGAAAAGGAGATTGGTTGTTTGATACAGGAGCTTCCTCCCACATGATGGGAGATTGAAAGTGCCTTGAAAATGTTAGAAGCATCGATGGAATCGTGGCTGGTCTACCCGATTGAAGGCAGGCTATGGAAAACAAAGTCAAAACCATGCACTTGGGACCATATCATTCTAAAATATGTCTTATTTGTTCTGAAATAGACTTGCAACTTGATTTCTATTTATCAGTTAAGCAAGGATTCAAATTGTGTTGTGACATTTACTAATAGTTTCTGTGATATATGATTGTACCTTGAGGACGCTGATTGGAGTAGGTAAGGTTCAAGGAGGGGTCTTTCTACAGAAGGTGGTGCCAGAAGTAACAAATCAAGTTCATGCATAACAAGTGAGTCATGGCATGGGTGCCTTGGTCATCCTGCAGGATAAGTGCTTTCTTTACTTGCAAAGGATTTAGATATCAAAGATAGTTTTGAAAATAAAATGAAAGAACCATGTGATGTGTGTTATTTGCGTGCTAAACAGGCTCGTTGTCCTTGTTCTCAAAGTGAAAGCATTGCTCTCAAAGTGAAAGCAATACTGGTGATTTATTTGAGGTTATTCATTGTGACATATTGGGTGCATATCATGTATCATCTTTATGTGGTGCACATTATTTCTTGACCATTGTCGATGATAATTGTAACACCCCCAAATTAAACATGTTTTACTATTTGCATTCTCCTTAATAAATCCCTGAATTAGAACTAATAAACCTGATGATAGGGGCATCACCCTTGTCTAAAAGGATAGGGCTTCGCATTTGTGTACTAAAAATAACATAGTTTGGCATAACTTCAACCATACACATTCACACATTATCAAACCATATACAATCAACTGTTAACCAACCTATGATTTATACACTACAGTAAAGCAATTCACCATATAATCTACACCTCCATCCACTAAAGATTTCAAAATACAACTCCAAAAGATGCATGTACTATATCATTGTTGATCCCTCTGAATTTCCTTACTCAACTTATTCTCTTCAGCTGGTTTGCTAGCATGAGGGCGATTCCCTAAGCATTTGCCTAAACAAAAACATGAAAAATATTTTGAATTGTGAGCCAAAGCTCAGTACATGCATTCCTGTATTGTTAAATGATCTCTGCATAAATTGGTTGGGCATCAACTTTGCAATTCATTTTAAGTTAAAACATTGAATAAGATGAATGTAAAACTGTATTGCTGGTTATTATCTGATAGTGAACCCCTTAATACTATTATGATCTATGGATAGATGTATACCTGCCAAGCCGATCGGGGACCTGGCCTGAAGCCACGCGGGTAACTGAAGGGCGAATGCCCTATAGACGATAACTGGCGGGGTCATTGATTAAGTGATAAATTACTGAGTGAGCAGATTCATTGATGTACTTACCAAAACATGATAACTTTAATAAATATACTCTGATTTCTAAAGATATAAGTAATAAACGTACCTGAAGTCTTTAAAATACAATCTCACTTGATAATATTTATGCACCATGGAAACGATAGACTAGGTCCCGTTTCTGCTTAAGAAATGTAGTTATAAGTAAATGCAGTTAGTAAGCAACTTTCACTCCCATAATTTACAACTTTAATAGAAATTTATTAATTAAAAGGTATCCATAACTCAAATAATTCAATAAAAGATAAGTTACACTAAATGATTTCAAAACTAAGTAAATTCAGGCACTTTAGCTTGAGATAAATAATTTGGAGCAAAAAGACCAAAATATAATAATTGAGGTTATAAAGGAAAGACTTTAATGGTCATAAGTAAAATATGGATTTTGATATTTCTGAGTTGTACAAAAGGGTTTAAGGGCAAGAGAGGTGGTGATAAGTTCGAGATAGCTTTAAACACAACATCTTGGCCCAACAAGCACTATTCTTGAGTCATCACTCTCCCCACTTCTCCAATTTCATTTATAGCCATTCATCTTAACTCTCCAAACCAAGTAAGCTTCTAAGTACAATCAAAGTTGTTGAACTCATTAAACTTTGTAATTTCTTTGTAATATTCATAATTATTAGAAACTCTTGATAATATTTCCAAATGTCACGATTTCCTTCTTCCCTCATATTGCCGTTAGAAGGTCTACTTTAGAAAATTCATATCTTTCACCCCCGGCCTCCAATTGGGCTATAAATCCCCAATATGGAAAGCCTAAAAAGTCCCTCAAAGTTTCATTCATAGTGCAAAATATAATTCCCACAATAGGGTTCCTAAAATTAGGCTAGAACACAACTATGCACAGCTTCAATGTATCTTGCACAGTCCTAGCAAAATGGCCATAACTTTTTCCACAAAACTCAGATTAAAGTTATTCGAAAGGCATTTGACAGATAACTCAATGCTCTACTTATCAACCAAAAATTATAAATTTTAAATGGGTCAAACAATACCATTTTAATTGCAAAGAGACCCCTGTTTCGGGTCTATTCATAGCCCCACTGTTCTTGTTTTCCTCCTTTTCTTCACATAATTCCCCTCTAAAATCACTCCTTAAAATCATTGGACAAACCCTTGTTCCTTCTCATCACCTTACAAAGCCATATTACTCAAATTTACTCCATAATCATCTATATCAAATTTTCAATTATTCTCTTTTTTAAAATCACTCAAAACACATCCATGAGCTTACTTATTTGCATAAATGAGCAAAATCACCTTTTATAATCAATTGGAGAAATTTCCATAATCCACCTTTATACAAAATCACCTCAAGTCATTTCTCAAGTTAAACAACACATCCAAAATTCATTTTACATCAAAGTATATACAAATAGCATGTTTGATGCCAAGAATAATCCAAACCATGCATAATCACCAAAACCCTAGCTTACAACCAACCTAATTCATATCATATTCATTGCTAATGCTAAAGATCACAAAACCAAATCCAAAACAAGCCAAGTTTGTTATTTCCAACCTTAGGCTTGCATAATCAAGTATGGACTCTACCCTCACATGTCTTCAAGGATACTAACAAAATAAAGCATCAAAATAGCTCTTATTTTATCAAAATAACATGATCCTTACTCAAATCCATCGTAAAAATCCAAAATTAAACAAGATTAAAATTAGGATTTACCTCACTAAAGCTTGAATATAAGAAGATGGAGGTAGTGTTTGGTGGAGGTAGGAATTGGGGATGGTGGTTTGTGATGTTGGGGGTGGGGGCTGGTGGTCAGAGGCAGCTAAGAGTGGAAGAAGCAGGCTTAAACAGTAGCAGGAGGTTGGTGGTGGTGCTTCCATGTAGGCTTAGAGGAGAAAGGAAAAAGAAAACCATGGTTTTCACTTGAATGAAAATGATTTTGAAGTTATCTTGAATGCACGGCTAATATTTAAGCATGAAAAGTGATTTTATGCTAATTAAAATTAGGTACAAAGGATGATGATCAACTTAATTTAATTGCACCAAAATTTTCGGGCCACCACTGAGCCCAAAATGAATTGGGCCGCAATTCGATCCCGAAATGAATTGGGCCAAACTTAATGAATTTGGGCCTATTTTTTTGCATGGTTAAAAATTAAATTTTTGTGACATTATGAAAAATAATTTATTGCTTAATCATATTTACCGTGGCCTACTATCGATCCACCCAAAATTGTTATGGTAAATAAAAACTCGAATTAAAAGTGAGACCCAAAATGAATTCTCCAAACCGGGATGATTAAAAGAGATAAATAAATGTGCAGAATTAATAACATGGCTCAATTAAATAAATAAACATGATTTAGGATCGGGCCATTACACTAACAGTAGAGTCATGTGGGTTTATTTGATGCATGTAAGGGAGAAGCGAGCAAGTTAGCGCATGACATTGTTATTTTTGTGCAAAACCAATTTTGTAAGAGTGTGAAAGCCATCTGTAGTGATAGCAAGACTAAATTTACTCTTAATCCTATGAAACATTCACCAGACAAGTTGTGTAGATACCCCACAGTAAAATGTTAGAGTAGAACAAATGAATCGACAAGTTTTAAATGTTGCTCGGGCTCTTCATTTTCATGCTTCTCTAGCCACAAAATTTTAGGGTAAATCCATCTTCACCGTGGCATACTTGATTAATAGGATCCCGACATGATTATTATTTATTACAAGGCAAGACTCTATACAAGTGTTTGTTTAGATCTCAACCTTGTTATGATTAGTTACGAATATTCAGGTGCCTATACTATGCTCAAGTGAGGGATAGGACCAAAGACAAGTTTGCCACTCGTAGTTGTTGAGTTAAAAATACCGCAAGTGCACGGTGGTAGTTGTAGCTAGCAACGGCAAGTACGGGTCGTGTCCACAAGAAATTCGGTTTCAACCACCAAACCAACCTTTAACACTCTATTTAAGCGAGAGTCTATTAGGAATTGTTTTTACTCAATAACAGTTGTATTCTACTGAAAGTTACTACCATTGTCTAAATCAATATTAACGAAAGTCTTGGATTGGGGTTCACTACACTATCGTGTCCCTTGGAGTATAAACTAGACCATGCGAATCTGCCCACACAGACAATTGAAATGGAATGGTTACAAGTTAAGCGTATCTACGCCTTCTCTCAAAGGTCATTAGACTGGTCAAGCAGTCCTAATTATCTATTGTCATGAAACTAGAATCACAAAACCACAAGATTGAGTAACCCTTAATTCCCAATTGAAACCCTAACTATTTTCATGTTAAGAAATCCAATTGCTCACTATGTAGCTCTAGGTAGAGGATTTAACTCTCGTTAATCTTCTAAACCCCAATTACAACCATGAATCAACCTTCTCAGGCAATTCATCGAACACCTGGCATGCTAAGTGAGAATTCAACTACAACATGAGCATTCATTCACATAAATCTAGAATACGAATCCAAATCGCACAATAGGGACTACACCCAATCCAAGACAATAAATTTAGCCCCTAATCATCATCAAAATCACAACCACAATCATGAATATGAACACGAATAAAAGTGCTAACTTTGAATTAAAACGCAAAGGAAAAGGGTAAAGGAACGTACTTTCTATTGATTGGAGTAATAATCTACTAGATTCAACAATCTATTTCAATCCAAAGCTTTCAAATTAAAAACAACCAATATGAATCCTAAAAACCTAAAATCGTTGTTTTCCGAGAGAGAGAGAATGAGAGAAAAAAGAACTCCAAATTACAACGCCAAAATACAATTAAACGGGATGAATTAAAGTGGCATGGTCATACCATGTGGCACGGTGCCACCGTGCCACTCTGCTGTCTCGCGTTTTCCTGCTTCCTTGGGTGGCGCAGTCACCTTGTCTGGCATGGTGCCCCCATGCGACTTCCTCTTGGCTCAAAATCTACCCTTTTTGCTCCTATTTGGCGTGATATTAGCTGGTTTTTCTCGTTTCTTTCAATCGAACTCCTAAAACCACAAAAACACAACATTTAGGCATATTTGGGGTAAACAATGACTAATCAACCTCTATAGTCTTAAATTTTTACCGAAAATTGCCGAAATGAGAAGTAAAAATCATGTCTAAAAGCGGTAAAATACAGGCTTATCAACTCCCCCATGCTTATTTCTTCCTTGCCCCCAAGCAAGATTAAGACGTGATTAAACCGATATGGGGTTAAGACCTCTAATTACTTGCCTTCTCAGGCAAGGCGAACGGAAAACCAACTAATTAAATCAAGCATAGGTGTGCACAACTAGCGGAACCATTCAAGGCATAAATACGTAGTTTCAAAACTCATTTGAAAATCATTTGGAAGACCACATGTTCAACTTGTCATCCAGTCACACTATATCACACCCTTCCCAAATCAAGACGCCTCCAAATAAGTGGTGGGCTAGAAGGCCTGACAGTGACTCTCATAGGGGGAACAAAGCAAATGTGCTCCCTCACATGTGTTTAAGAAGTAAGAAGGTTCACTCAGCTCTCTTCCAATCGAACAAACTACCATAGGCTTGGTAAGATTCTCAATTTTTCACCGCGAAAGTGCAATATACAAAATAATAATCAAGAGGACTTTTCAGGGTTGTAATGGGGCTAAAGGCACAGGTAGAAGGGGGATAAACAATTTGGAAAATGATGAGCTAACAGCCGAAGCCAATGAGCAACCAACAATTAAACCAACTACACCGCACACTTTCTTGAAACACAATAAGAATACACCCTTAACCAGATGGACCATCGGGAGTGAACTACAATAACATGCCAAACACACTCATTCACCACTTTTTTTCTCTTTTTCATAAGAATTTCAACAAGTTTCCTTTTGTTCTCTTTTTTTTTCTTTTTGATTTCTTTGGAAACATGTTTTCCTTCATTTTTTTTTCCGAGAGGGAAATGAATGATTGACATGCGCAATAACTATACACTCAATCCCCAATGATCACCATGATACGTCCCTGCATATACCAAAATGAACCACTAATTTGCATAACACCCAAAAGCTACCCACAAAACAACGAAGTGTTGCCCCTCTGGCTTTGGTTTAGAGGTAGGAGATGTGTTCGGGCCAATAGCTAATAGTGAAGGGCTCACAACAAAAACGGGCAAGGCTCGAAGGGGGTAAGCAAGGGGTCAAATCATTAAACCATGGGTGGCAGATTTGGCTATGCAGCTCATAAAAACAAATGAATGCCTCTATCATATTATCATAATGCACCTGATGAATGCGATTTCAAAGATAATTAAACCAAGTTCTATACATGTAGCCATAGAAGAGACACACAGGAAAGAAAATGTGAGACTAAATTGATGAATTAGTCTATATGCTTAAAATCTCATGAGTCATACTATCAAACACACAACTAGCCCAAGAGATTCCCCACTTAAAAGGAATAATCAATCAAAATGAGGGGAGTTCAAGGGCAAATAGCATGCAAACCAAACAATGTGGTCAAAACGCTTTCCAAATCATAAACCAAAGGCATTTTCCACAAACAATCCATAAGTATGTACAATCATGCCAACCAACGGATCACCAATGCCTTGGTTATCGTTATATGAGGGGCTTTTTTTTTCAAAGGGGGATTTTTTTTTCAAAGTAATAAATCACCCTAAGCAGATAACTAGTGGATAAATGAAGAGAAGAGTAAGAAGAATTACCTCACAGTCTTATAAAGCTCCACTCAACACATTTCCACTCGAGACCAAGGGTTAGGACATAAAATATGTACAATGCATCACCTACCTATATGCATTATCCTAAATGCTTTGCTAAATGGATGAATAAAAGGACAACTAATGCACCCTAAACATGCTTCTAAACTAGAATGAAACTTAGAAGGAAATATATACAATGCACCCCACTAAACAGATATAAACACCCCCTATGCATGGACCCTTCATTGTCCTCAATGAAAATATGATGCATAAGAAAAGAAGGGGAAAGAGGAATGCACTTACAGTCACTGGGTGCCGTCGGGCTCTGGAGGTGGCCAGAAATACGGAGGAAATGGATGGAAGGTGGAGGAATCATAAGATGGGAAGGATGAGGAGCCTCTCTGATCGCCCTAAAAGGAGCGTAAACGCTTCTCCATCTGTCGAATTGACTCCAACTGATGCCAAAGTAGCTCGTTCATCCTCCGACACTCCTCATACTCATGAGCTTCCCTCATAGCCTATTCCTCCTCCCTCTGAATCCGCCGTTGCTCCCGCTCCTCCTGGCGGTCAACGAAATCCCAGAAATAGGAGACTTCCTCCTCAACGGAGTCCATGCACCCAGAGAGGCGACCAATGTCATCACACATGCTAGTGAAACTCTCCCGAAGCCCGGAAACCTCCACTTGGAGGTTGGAGAAAAACCGGAGAAAGGTGGGGTCCAGCGACATGTATGCCGCTGAGGAAGAAGACCCATCCTCATGGGTGAATGGTGGGTAAAATGGTGGTGGAGGTGGTGGGATAGTTGCCTCCGTAGCAGGGGTATCTTGGGCTCGGGCTCTTCTTGGCCCATATCAATGTCCTTCTCCTCCTCCTCCTCATCATACTCCTCATCTCCACTCTCATCGACCTCAATGTCCTCATCAGCTGCTAACTGTTCCGCCCAAGGGAGAATAGTTACCCTAATAATCCTCCGATCGCAGTTCCAATTTCTTTTGTTAGCGATCGTGGTGCGCTCAGCAGTGGGAAGGGTGAAAAGGATGGTTTTGTGGTGAGGGTATCGAATGGTGTCACCTCAAGTATCTATAATATGCATATGGTGGAGGGTGCCAAGGTCGAGGTGGCCACCTAGGAAATGAGGCTCAAGAACAGAGAGTCGTGAGCTGTAGCTTAGGGCATTAGCAATGGCGGTAACAGTACAATCAACGCTAATGACATTCCTGTTGCTAGTCTTGGCTACTTCCACCAAGTGGCGGATTATAAAGGCCCCCGTGTCAATAGGGGTACCTAACAGGGTGCACCAGATAATAAACAGTTCGGCCTTTCGACAACCATTTTGGTTGTCGTCGCGACCGAAAACAATATTAGCGGTTAGGCGCTGTAGGTACCATAGGTTGGCATTACAGATGTCAGTGGCCTTGGCCTGTCGGGGGTCAAAAATCTGAGGTCTCCCCCATCTATCAGTATACTCCTTCCGTTTGGAGCAGTTGACGCTCAACCAAATGGGGTCAAGTCTCTACAATGAGGGCACATCCCTATAAGCCCCATCGACCACCGGGAATCTCAAAAGCTCATTAAACATCCCCAAACTCATCCGGTGGTCAATGTTGAACATTCGAAAGTAAATAACAACCTCATGACCACCATAGTTACCATCCCAATCGACACTGAGGGAACTCAAAAACTCAACCATAAGGCATTCATAGTATGTGCATTGCACATGTATATACTCAGTCTATCCTAATCTACCAAGTAGAGTCAGTATATCATCCAACATTTTCAAGGATCACAATGAGTCAGCGTGAAAGTATTTCTACTCACTAGTGTTCCTAGTGGCTAAAAGCTCATAATGAGACTTTTGTTCATCATTAACAAAATGCAAACCCCTAGTGCTAGCAGGTAAGCTAAGAGGGTATGCATCTTTAGTACCTTTAGCAGAGGCAGTTGCAGTTGCAGCTGAAGATAAGGTTGCCCGTGATGATTTCTTGGGATGAGATGGAGTCTTGGAAGTTTCTCCAGCTCGTTTCTTACCCATGGTGCAAAGTAACAACAGATCAGGGCCCAAAAGCAAAGGTAAAGGCTAAAAATAGCAAGAGAATTGCTAATTTCTTTCTCTACCACCTTCAACCTCAACAATGGAGGTTAGAGTTTTAGAAAGAGAAAATGATTGTGGGATGGGAAGAGTTTGAGATGAAAAAGTGAGAAATTTTGAGAGGAAAGTGAAGGGGAATGAAGGAATTGAAGAAATTAGGAAGAATTTGAAGAGTTTGGGGGGGGGGAGATTGGAGTGGGTATGGTGAGGGAGAGAGCCCGTTCGTGCTTCTAGAGAGAGAAAGAAGAGAGTTTGAATGGGGGAAGGAGGAAGAAGAAGGAGAAATCGGGCCTTTTGGCTGAAATTTAATGTGGCATGATCATGCCCATAGGCACGGGGTGACCAAGCCACTATGCGGTGCAGCATGCTGTCCCAAGGAGTGGCACGGTCATGCCACTAGGCACGACATGACTGTGCCAAAGTTCTGTCCATTGAGCATTATCTTTCCCTTGCTCCCTCTTTTTTTTTTTCAAGTCTTGAGGAGGGGTGGCACGCCCATGATGCCCGACATGGGGTGCCCACGCCAGCTTTCTGCCCTCTAAGCCATCTCGTTCCAAATTTGTTGCTTCTTTTTCTCACTCAATTTTTTTTTCTTGAACCTTTTTCCTCTCATCTCCTCCGTTTTTTCAATTTTCACTTTTTTTGTTTTTTTCGAAAGCAATAAAGCTTGGGTTGCCTCCCAAGAAGCGCTTGCTTTAGGTTTTTAGTTTGACCATTATGATCTTTAAAGAGAAGAGGCATCGGGGAGGGCACATGTGACCTTCCCCTCAAGTGACTCACCGACGATGTAGTGTTTCAAGCAAGCCCCATTCACCTTGAACGAGCCGGTAGTCTCAGTGCCGATCTTAATAGCCCCATATGGGTACACCTTCAACACTTTGAAGGGGCCCGACCATCGAGAACGAAGCTTTCCCGGGAAGAGCTTCAAGTGGGAGTTGAAGAGAAGGACCAAGTCACCTTCCCGAAACTCCCTCCTATGGATAAACTTATCATGCCACCTCTTCGCTCTCTCCTTATATATTCAAGAACTCTCATAGGCGTCCAGGCGAATCTCCTCAAGTTCATTTAACTGCAGCAATCTTCTTTACGCCGCAGACTTCAGATCAAAGTTAAGGTGCTTGATAGCCTAATATGCCCGGTGTTCTAATTCTACGGGGAGGTGGCAGGGCTTACCATAGACAAGCCGAAAGGGTGTAGTGCCAATGGGGGTTTTAAAGGCGGTGCGGTAGGCCCAAAGAGCGTCGTCAAGTTTGTCTATCCAATCCTTCCGTGATCTAGCAACCATTTTCTCTAGGATGACCTTAATCTCTCGGTTAGAAATCTCTACTTGGCTACTAGTTTGTGGGTGGTAGCTAAGTCCAAACTTGTGGTGCACTCCATATTTCTTCAATAGAACTTCGAGTTTCTTCTCTGTGAAGTGCGACCCATTGTCGCTAATAAGCACCCTTGGGACCCCGAAACGGGGAAAGATCACCTTCTTGAACAACTTAGCCACTACCCTAGAATCATTGGTAGGGTTAGCCACGGCCTCTACCCATTTGGAGATGTAATCCACTGCGACTAGGATAAATTTATTGCCTCTAGAGGATGGGAAGGGCCGCATGAAATCAATGCCCCAGACATTGAATATCTCAACTTCTAAGATGAAGTTGAGGGGCATCTCATTCTTCCTGGAGAGGTTCCCCATCCTTTGGCAACAGTCATAAGAACGAACATAGTGGTAGACATCTTTGAATAGGGAAGGCCAAAAGAACCCAGCTTGGAGTACCTTCGTGGCAGTCTTGGCGGTACTAGCATGCCCTCCACAAGGAGAGTCGTGACAGTGAGAAATCACACTCTGAAACTCTTCTTCAGGAAGGCATCACCTGCAAATCCCATCCTTACACAGCTTATAAAGGAATGGCTCCTCCCAGAAATATATCTTGACATCATGGAGGAATTTCTTTTTCTGATAGGAGGATAAATCTTGAGGGAGGATTCCCGAAGCTCGGTAGTTCGCATAGTCGGCGAACCACGGGCCTTCCCCTATGGATACAACCAATAGATGCTCATCGAGGAAGGAATCATTGAGGGGGGTGTCCTCGCTCTCAATGACGAGCCTAGTGAGGTGATCAACAACAACATTCTCTGTCCCCGCTTTGTCTTTAATCTCCAAATCAAACTCTTGCAGGAGCAAGACCCATCGGATGAGGCGAGACTTTGCATCTTTCTTCTCAAGGAGGTGCTTGAAAGCGGAGTAGTCGGTGTACACTATCACCTTAGAGCATAGGAGATAAGGACGAAATTTCTCCATCGCACACACCACCGCAAGCAACTCCTTTTCTATTGTGGTGTAATTCTGTTGCGCCTCATCCAGTGTTTTACTAGCGTAGTCGATCACTACGGGCTTCTTGTCCTTCCTTTGTCCCAAGACTGCCCCAACCACGTGTTCGCTAGCATCACACATGATCTTAAAAGGGAGATCCCAGTCCGGTGGTTGTATGATGGGGGCAGAAATCAGTGCTTGCTTGATCCTACAAAAAGCTTCATGGCGCTCATTAGTAAACACAAATGGGATATTTTTGGCCAAAAGCTAAGTTAGACATTTGGCGATCTGGGAGAAGTCCTTGATGAAGCGGCGATAAAACCCCGTGTGACCAAGGAAACTCCGCACCCCTTTGATCGAAGTCGGAGGGGGCAATCGCTCTATGACCTCAATCTTAGCCTTATCGACCTCGATGGCCCTAGCAGAAATAACATGACCCAATACCACCCATTCCTGCACCATAAAATGACATTTTTCCCAATTCAACACAAGATTGACTTCCTCACATCTATGGAGTACCTTGGTCAAATTTTCTAAGCACAGGTCAAAGGTACCTCCATAGACGGAAAAATCATCCATGAATACCACCATGATGCTCTCAATAAAATTAGAAAATATGGCAGTCATGCCCCGCTGGAAAGTGATAGGAGCATTACATAACCCAAAAGGCATCCTACAATGAGTGAATGTGCCATAAGGGCATGTGAACGTAGTTTTCTCCTGATCACTTGGATGGATAGGAATTTGGAAGAAACCAGAGTACCCATCCAAGTAACAGAAGAAATAGTGTTTGGCCAATCTTTCCAACATCTGATCAATAAAAGAAATGGGGAAATGATCTTTTCGGGTGGCTTGATTCAGTTTGCGATAATCAATACACATGCTCCACCCGGTAACAGTCCTAGTGGAAATGAGCTCGTCACGCTCATTTTTAATGACGGTCACACCACCCTTTTTTGGAACTACTTGAACTGGGCTCACTCATTCACTATCGGAGATAAGATAGATAACCCCAGCGTCAAGGAGTTTGGCAACCTCCTTCTTAACAACCTCTTGCATATGAGGATTTAAATGGCGCTGAGGTTGTCGGGAGGGGCGTTGACCTTCATCAAGAAAGATGCAATGCATACATAATGAAGGACTAAGTCTCTTGATCTCGACGATGCTATAACCGATGGTACCCATATGCCTTCTGAGCACGCCCAACAGTTTTTCAAGTTGGGGCTGTCAAGTTTAGCACTGACAATAATAGGGAACTGTTGATCAGGGTCAAGGAACTTATACCTGAGATGAGAGGGTAGAGACTTTAACTCTACCTTTAGTGAGCTCTTCTCTTCCTCCTTGGAGTTACACTGCTCCACACTAAGGACCTCCCTGGAGGATTGTCTCCTCGTGTAGGAAATAGAGGCATCGAGGAGTCTTGCATACTCTTCCGTTTCGCCTGATTGGGAATCGATCACATGACAGCTGACTAGGGCGGCCTCTAGTGGATCCTCCACAAAATGGCAAGTCATGGCCTCCTGATTGAGCGCCTTCTCCAATATATCGACTCTGCAACATGTATCGTCTGGAGAGGGTGAGGCCATGGATTGGGGTAGGTAAAATTCTACCTTTTCATCCCCAACCTGGAGGGAGAGCTTGCTGTTTTTCACATCAATCATAGCCCCTGCAGTGGCCAAGAAGGGCCCCCCTAGAATAATGGGGATGCATGAGTCCTCTTCCATCTCCATGACAACAAAATCACGGGGGATAAAGAACTTTCCCACCTGCAGCGGGACATCCTCGAGAACGCTAAGAGGGTACTTAACGGATCAATCAGCGAGCTGCAAGGAGATGGTAGTGGGTTTTAAATCCCCCACTTGCAACTTCTTACAAATGGAGTACGACATAAGGCTCAAACTTGCCCCAAGATCGCATAATGCTCTACTGATAGTCAGATCCCCGACAGAACAGGGAATGGAAAAACTTCCTGGATCCGAAAGGTTAGAAGAAAGTTTATTCTGAATTATAGCACTGCACTCCTCAGTGAGAGACACCGTGGTATTCTCGAGTAACTTCCCTTTATTGGAGAGCAAATCCTTCAAGAATTTGGCATAAGAGGGCATGTCTGTAATGGCCTCCAAAAAGGGAGTATCGATGTGAAATTTTTTTAACATCTCGAGAAACTTGCCATACTTGTGCTCCTCCCTAACCTTTACTAGCCTTTGAGGGTAGGAGACAAGAGGCTTGTAAGGCTTCGCATGAGAGGCTATGTTCTCTACTTCAACCTACTTGGGCTTTTCAATCTGAGCCCTTTCACTTTGGGCCGCAATGGGCGCCTGCTTCCTGGCACTACCCTTATCCTCAATCTTTCCCTTGTCTTCCCTCATGGGTACTGGGGGGCCATCTAGCTCTTTGCCACTACTCAGTGTAATGGCGTTCATTTGACCTTTGGGGTTGGTCTCGGGTTGACCTGGTAAGTGCTCCTGAGGTTTGGATAGGTGGCTCACCTACTGCGCAATCTGAGCTATTTGGTTCTCTATCATCTTCTGGTGAGTGGTCATGGCCTCAAATTTGGAATTCAATTGGGTAACCGACTCACTATGGGCTTCATTGGTCCTTGTCTGGGTCACTATGAAGTGCTCTATGAGGCTTTCTAGATTAGACTTGGGTTGTTGGGGAGGCTGTTGCTGTGGAGGTTGGGTGTAGGGTTCCTTGTATTGGAAACCGGGGGGTTGTGGTTGGGAAGTATTGGGTGGCATGGGATTGGTGTTGCGGTTGGAGAAATTTGGGTGATTTCTCCAATCGGGGTTATATGTGTTTGAGAAAGGGTTATTTTGTGGGCGTTGGCCATAGTTTTGCGTTGCATTGGCATGCTCAACGCCTGGGAAAATGGACTGACACTCAACAGCAACGTGGCCTTGAATGCCACAAATCTCATAAAGGGCCCCAACCTCAAACATCGCACCAGATGAACCTCCTACTAAACTCCCTGGAGGAGCTCCAAGCCTATCGAAACGCTGTGCCAAGGCATCAACCTTGCTAGCGAGCAGGTCCACAGTGTCGATCCCATAGATCCCACTGGTCCTTTTGGGGGCTGCTCTCTCGCTGGACCAATGGTAATTGTCGGAGGCCATCTCCTCCAACAAGGGCTTTGCAACCTCTATCGACTTCCCCATAAGTGCGCCGTCAACCATAGCGTCAACTGACATTTTCAGTGACCGGTCTAATCCATTATAGAATGTTTGGATTAGAAGTCGGTCGGGTACTCCGTGGTGGGGGTATTGGCGTTGAAGATCCTTGAATCTTTCTCATGCCTCATAAAGCGACTCATCGCCTCGTTGAGAGGATGAGGTGATTTATGCTCTCAACTTAGAGGTTTTGCCCGGGGGAAAGTACTTGCTCAGAAATGCAGTCGATAGGGCCTCCCAGGTGGTGAAGGAATTAGGCTCTTCATTAAGGAGCCATTCACTAGCTCAGTCTGTCAGTGAGAAGGGAAAGAGTCGAAGTCTGATGGCGTCAGCGGTGACCCCGTTGAGCTTAATCGTGTCACACCTCTCTAGGAAGTTACGAAGGTGAATATGAGGGCTCTCCATGGGATGCCCACTAAACTGATCCTTCTCCATGAAGGATACAAAGGTGGGTCGCAACTCGAAGTTGTTCGCTTCGATGGCCGGATTGACTATGGACGAAGTGAGGCTGGTGGCCTGCGATAGGACATAGTCCCGCAGAACCCTAGGATTTGTCTCGGCCATAGTGCTATCTTGTTGTAATTGCCTCATCCTTGCACCACTTTGCCTTCGCGCTGTGGCTTCTATCTCAGGGTCAAAGGGAATGAGTGGTTGCCCCCTCTGACTGCGCATGTGCATACAAAGCCAAAAACTATACCAAGCGTAAGTAGGTTCAAGCAAAGCTAAAAGAACAAGAAGGAAAAGGAAAAGTGGAAAAGAAAAGGAAAAAACCTAATCTAAAGCGTTTAAAATCACTTTCGATGTTGAAGCAACCAAGTTCCCCGGCAACGGCGCCAAAAACTTATTGAGTTAAAAATACCGCAAGTGCACGGTGCCAGTTGTAGCTAGCTACGGCAAGTACGGGTCGTGTTCACAAGGAACTCGGTTTCAACCACCAAACCAACCTTTAACACTCTATTTAGGCGAGAGTCTATTAGGAATGGTTTTTACTCAATAACAGTTGTATTCTACTGAAAGTTACTACCATTGTCTAAATCAATATTAACGAAAGTCTTGGATTGGGGTTCACTACACTATCGTGTCCCTTGGAGTATAAACTAGACCATGCGAATCTGCCCACACAGACAATTGAAATGGAATGGTTACAAGTTAAGCGTATCTACGCCTTCTCTCAAAGGTCATTAGACTGGTCAAGCAGTCCTAATTATCTATTGTCATGAAACTAGAATCACAAAACCACAAGATTGAGTAACCCTTAATTCCCAATTGAAACCCTAACTATTTTCATGTTAAGAAATCCAATTGCTCACTATGTAGCTCTAGGTAGAGGATTTAACTCTCGTTAATCTTCTAAACCCCAATTACAACCATGAATCAACCTTCTCAGGCAATTCATCGAACACCTGGCATGCTAAGTGAGAATTCAACTACAACATGAGCATTCATTCACATAAATCTAGAATACGAATCCAAATCGCACAATAGGGACTACACCCAATCCAAGACAATAAATTTAGCCCCTAATCATCATCAAAATCACAACCACAATCATGAATATGAACACGAATAAAAGTGCTAACTTTGAATTAAAACGCAAAGGAAAAGGGTAAAGGAACGTACTTTCTATTGATTGGAGTAATAATCTACTAGATTCAACAATCTATTTCAATCCAAAGCTTTCAAATCAAGAACAACCAATATGAATCCCAAAAACCTACAATCGTTGTTTTCCGAGAGAGAGAGAGAGAACGAGAGAAAAAAGAACTCCAAATTACAACGCGAAAATACAATTAAACGGGATGAATTAAAGTGGCACGGTCGTGCCATGTGGCACAGTGCCACCGTGCCACTCTGCTGTCTCGCGTTTTCTTGCTTCCTTGGGTGGCACGATCACCCTGTCTAGTATGGTGCCCCATGCCACTTCCTCTTGGCTCAAAATCTACCATTTTGGCTCCTATTTGGCGCGATATTAGCTGGCTTTCCTCGTTTCTTTCAATCGAACTCCTGAAACCACAAAACACAACGTTTATGCAGATTTGGGGTAAAGAATGACTAATCAACCTCCATAGTCTTGAAGTTTTACCAAAAATCGTCGAAATGAGAGGTAAAAATCATGTCTAAAAGGGGGTAAAATAAAGGTTTATCAGTAGTCGAAAGTCTGTATTTGTGGGGTATCCCTTCGACAAAAAGGGTTGAAATTGTATGACATGGAGAAACATGAATTATTTGTCAGGCGTGATTTAGTGTTTTGTGAGGTAGTTTTTTCATTCTCCTAGGCACACATGGCGATTTGGCACAACAGAACCTTATGGATCACCCAATTGTTGTGTTTTATGAGAGTGACACTCCAATCATAACCCAGCAAGACCGAGGGGCTAAGGACGTTGATCTAGTCCTCGCGAATGGACCTCCTCCTAGGCCTTCCCCTGACAATGACACAACCTAGACACCCAACAACAATGGGTCGTAGCAAGCGCCTCTCTTGGCAGATACTCAGTTTGAGTCTAGACCTGGGCAGGAGATGGACCATGCGCAAGATGCAAGTGGGCTGGATGAAAGAGGGAGCCCATTACAGGACAGGGGAGCCCTATATATCACCGAGGCAACCACTGAGACACAACACAACAAGCTCACCAGACAAGCTCTAAGGCACCTCAACGATTATGTGTGTTTTAGCATGTGCACATAGAGCCCTCATATCTCACCACTCATCATCTTGGTTCCTCAAGTACTACTCTTCTTATCTTGAATTATGTCATATGTAATAAGTTTTCTGCTTCTCATCAATAATTCCTAGCTGCTATTACAACATTGTGAAGCCCAGATTTTATAATGAAGCAGGAAAGCACTCATTATGGAGGAAAGCCATGGAAGAAGAAACTTGTGCTCTCGGCGGCAATTAGATGTGGACTGTAGAAGTTCTTCCGACTCACAAGAAGCCCATTCGTTGCAAATGGGTGTACAAGGTTAAATATAAGTTTGACGAGTCAATCGAATGATATAAAGCTTGGTTGGTCATTCGTAGAGATCATCAAGAAGCAGATTTTGATTATAATGAAACTTTTGCTCCAGTCGCAAAAATGACGAGTGATCGGTTCTATCGTAGTCGCTAAGGGGGGAACCTCATCAATTAAACGTCAACATCGCTTTTCTATATGGCGATTTAGATGAATAAATATATATGAAGTTACCACCTGGATTTCTTTCCAGCTCACCTCATAAAGTATGTCGACTACGGAAGTCTCTCTATGGATTAAAATAGGTACCACAAGAATGGTTTGCGAAATTACATGGACATTTGGAGGCCTACGGGTTTGTGAGGTCTTATGTGGACAACTCTCTCTTTACCCAGGGATACCTTTTTGGAACTGTTGGTGTATGTGGATAATATCATCCTCACAGGGAATGATTCCCTAGCATGCTAGGCCTTCAAAGATTATTTGAACATGTGCCTCCGCATTAAAGATCTTGGCCCTCTAAATATTTTTTAGGCATTAAGGTAGCTTGGGGGCCTGAAGGATTATTCATGTGTCAAAAAAAATATGCACTTGAAATTATAGACGAGTGTGGTCTGCTTGGGAGCAAGCCTATTAATTCTCCTATTGAAGAGAATCATAAGTTAGCACTTACTAAGTGTTCATAGTGGGATGATACCTTGCAATATCGATGTCTCTTTGGTCGACCCATTTATCTAACTATTAATCAACCAGAGCTTAGCTATGTTGTGTATGTTCTATCCTAATTTATGCAGCAGTCATGGGCTGAGCATTTTAATGATGCAAGGAGAGTACTTTGATACCTTAAAGGTATTCCTACTCTCAGCATCCTGCCACACGCTGACAATCCTTTATTGGTACCTACATATTGTGACTTTGATTGGAGGGTATGTCTGTTTACTAGGCGGTCTTTGATTGGTTACTTTGCAACGCTAGAGGGGTCTCCCGTGCCTTTGATAAAACTCTACTTTTACCATTTTGACCCTTCAATTCCACTAACATTCTCTATATATTCATTAGGATTAGTGGAAGATTTGATAAAAGTTGCTCACCTTTGCTCATAATTATCATATTTGGATCAATTCTCCTTTTTGTAGGTGTGTTGGTCTCAATTTGAAGAATTTCGGCACTTATCGGATCAAAAGTGAGCAAAGAGCAATGATACGGGAAGGAATGAGGTTCGAGGATCAATTGGAAGGGTCGAATGCTTGAAGAACTAAAGGGAAGACATTTGCATGGTCAGCCGTGCATTCAAGCATGGTCGTGCAAGTTAGAATTGAACCCAAAAAAAGTGCACGATCGGGTGTGTAGATCAAGCACGGCCATGTGCTGGAGGAAGAAACAATTCTGCAGAAGTGCACGGTCGGCCGTGCGTTCCCCGATTTTTTCGTGACATAATTCTTTTTTGGAGCAGTTGGAGGGGATCTGGTTTTTGTTTTTAGAGAACACTCTTTGAGGGCGATTTTCCTAGGTTTTTCCTTGAGTACTTTGCACATCAATTCTATACTTAATTTGAGAGTTCAATTCCTCATTCTAATTACGAATTCAAGATTGCAATCGATTAAAGTACGTTTATCTTCCCTTCTCTCTGTAGTTTCCATCAAAGGTTGTGCCTCTAATCATGTTCTTCTCTTCTTTATTTGTGAATATGATTGTTGTGATGTTTAGTGGCTAAAGCTCTTATCTTAGATTGGGATTAACCCCTATTATGCGATTTGGGATCATGTTCTAGGTTTTTATGAAAGAATGCCCATGTTTATGATTGAATTCTCACTTAGTACGTCATGTGTTTGATGAATTGCCTAAGAGGGATGTATTCTTATTCTTAGTTGGCGTTTAGGGGATGAACGAAAGTTGAATCCTTTATCTAGTTCGACTTTGTGAGCAATTGGTTTCTTAACATGAAAATAGTTAGGGGACGGGTTCCAATTTGTAACCATTTCATTTCAGTCATTTGCGTGGGCAGATTCACATGATCTAGTTGTTGACCCAAAAAGCATAATACTGTAGTGAATCCCAATCTAGAATTTTTGTTATCATTAAATTAAATAGTTTTAGTAGTTTTCAGTTCAATCAACCTGAATTCGTTCTTGCCTGGATTGAGTGTTGTAGTCAACCTGATGACTAAAACCAAGTTCCCTGTGGACACGACCCGTGCTTGCCATTGCTAGCTACAACTAACACTGTGCACTTGCGGTATAAATATAAGACAACTGCCTTAGAAGACCAAAAAGCACACCAGTGTTTCTCATTCCATAGTTGAAGCAGAATATCGTTCAATCGTTGTTGTTACAAGTGAGCTCGTTTGGCTTAAGTCTCTTCTGGAATCTTTGGGAGTGTTCCATGCTAAGAAAATGAAGTTGTTTTGTAATATTCAAACAGCTACGCATATTGCAAAGAATCATGTCATTCATGAAAGTACTAAACATGTCGAGATCGATTGCCATTTTGTTCATGAAAGACTTGTTAGTGACGACTTAATTCTTTCTTATTTCAAGTCCCAGGAATAGCTAGCAAGTATATTTACAAAGGCTCTTGGCACCAAACAGTTTCTTCTTTTATGAAACAAGTTGGGCATGGTCAATCCTCATGCACCAACTTAAGGGGGAATATTAGGAGCTCTATTGTGTTTAGGAAATAACTTCTCCTAGGAGATCTATTGTATTTAGGAAAGAACTCATATTGGCATATTGTACTTAGGAAAGAATTTTGATGTGTTTACCTAAGTATGCTAGGAGACTTAGTCTTGGATCATGTATTTAAGCATATAGGTGAGTATGGCTGAGGGATATACGAACAGAGCATTCGAGTTCTCTTTGCTTGCATTCACCTTACATTTCAGTCATTAAAGAATACACTCTTTGAACAGAGATCATACTCCATGTATGACAGTAGCAACTACCTCTCAACCCCTTACTCATAAAAAAAACAAAAGTGTGTCAAGACCAAATGGAAAGTCAGTGATATGCACAACCATGCTCTTACTGTGCTTTCTCGTCCCATTTCCTTGAACCATGAATCCCTTCATGAAATAAGGAAAATTGGCCAAGCTTTCTCCATCACTTTCATATGCTTCAACTTTATCATAACAGATGCCATGCCCAAGTTCTAATTAATAGGGATAAAGGTTTGCACACCAGTTCCATTTTGACCTACAAGGCATCTTTCAATTACTGCTTTAGGACTCACCTCAATCATTACGAAATTTTGTGTCCACATAATACAAATTTCACAAACTTAGCTTCCATATATGGTTAGGGATGGCAATGGGTAGGGATAGAGGGTGGGGAGCTGAGCGGGGACGGGGACGGGGACAGGAACAGGAACGTGCCCCCTATCCCTGACCTACCCTCGTTTTCATACCTATGCATGGTTCTATTTCGACAATTTAGTCCCTTGATATGTCATGCCACATTGTAGACACCGAAACTATTTTCTCAATGCACTTTCTAGGAAGTTTACATTAATTAACACTAGCTTTCATGAAGATGTCCAGATCTTGGCCTATCTTAATTCAATTTGGATATATGTGAAAGTAATCATATCATACGCCTATAAGTGTGTACTTTTATTTGCCACATGTGTGTGTGTGTCTATTTTCTACGTGTATTTGTCATGTAGGCAACTTTTAATATGTGTCAACACATACTTCTTAAAATATGATATAAACTTTGATGTAAAAGTGGGTGCTCCAAATGTGAGATTGAATGCTAGCATGTTCAACTGAATTACCTTGGCAAAGCATTGAAATTCTGGTTTGGGGAATAACGTAGGCTAGGCATAAAGGTGTTGACGATCCACCAACCCCAAACCATTCAGCTATTAATCGTACGTAAGAAGACGCATTGGGTAGTATGGAGAAGACTACCAAGCGGGTTCATCAAAATCAACTTTGATAGATCTAACAAAACTTCACAAGGAGCAACAGGAGACTTCATTATTCAATACTGGAAAGGGAGATTTATTCAAACAACAACATTCTACTTGGGAGCAGTTCAGTTTTGGTAACAGAATCAACAGTTATGAGAAACGACATCAAAGTGACAATACAAGCAGGTTTTACTGATGTCCATACTGAGGGAGACAATAAAATTCTCATCCAAGTAGTTCAAGGTCACATTCAAACGCCATAGGAGATTCAAGTTTTGATGCAAGATATTCACACTTACATTCAACTTTGTAATAATGTTCTTATTACTCATATTTTTAGACAAAATAATTGTGTAATCGACTCACTAACAAAGCATAATCTATCATTACATTTCATTATAGTGTGAATATATAAGAATAATCTATGAAAAATCTTTGAGTGAAGATTTACCTAAATTATGTTCTTACCTTTTTTACCACCCAAAAAAGTAATGTGAAAGTGGATGCGCCAAATGTGAGATTGACAATGACAGCGTGTTCAATGAATTACTTCCACGAGGCATAGAAATTCTGCTTCATTGAATAATGAACGCTAGGCAACCTAGGCATAAGGGTGTCTCGATTCCCAACCGCTCCTACCTTTTTGTTTTTTTTAAATTATTGCAATTACAATTGATGGCATTGCATGAATCTTTTGGTTGGGACCCATCATTGATTGAGTCAATGCGTCAGGAAAATGAGTGCTCAAGACCGTCCTTGCAAGCGTTAAATGTAATGTCATTGATGTATATTATTAGAAAGCGAAGTTGATTTTTTTTTTTTATATCAACTTTCAATCAATGAGGCGTTACTTTTAACCACACATAAACTTCTGATCGTCTCAAAGGACATATCCAAGGATGCCAGTGTGCCACTGAGATCTAGTGGAACTTCCAATCAGGACCCAATTGAACAAGAAGAAGAAAGATACAGGTCACAGGTGAAGCCCAGGAGATAGACCAATGGTCAGTGGCTATGGAGTTTTTTTAGGAGAACCGGGGAGGCTATTGTCAATAATTGATCCAAGAGGACCAAGATAAAAATCAACGGAATACAGATACAATGTGAAAGAAGTAAACTTGATAAAATTGACCCAAGATTTGAAGATTAAACTGAACGACCTAGACCCATACCCGATACCTGAAATGGAATGAAACGATTTAGACCCGAACATCCAAAGTAAACCAATCCAGAACCGAACGAAACTCGAATTGTAGCATGACCCGAAATGACCCACACTTGAATGACCCGACTCAATTCAAACCCGATCCATAGTGACCCGACCCGTGGTGAACCGAAAATGAACAATCCGAACCCGAACCGAACCTTACCCGATTTAAAACCGATCATATTCTTACCCGACTTAATTTTACCCAAATAAGTAGCAATTTTTTCTAGGGGGTTTTAGTCTTTTCTCTTTTGGGGAGAATTTTGAATTTTTCAAACTCCATTAGTTGAGTTTAGGTAGGAAAAAAAAAACAACTTAAGAGGGAATTTTTACAAATGAAATCAATTAAAAAATTAAAAGGAAAAAATAAAATAGTTGATGTTATAGGTTTTTAATTTGATAGATATGTAGTAAAAATATAAGAGAAAAAGTCACAATAGGAATTAAGAAAAGATAAGTATAATTAACAATTTATTAAACTTAGGATATAACAATCCTGTTTTACTATTTGATTCAGTTAATGACTTAATGCAATGCAGACGATGATTATAAATTTATAATATCATTCTGTGACTACTATTAAAAATTCCGCACTACTGATCTACGATTCTAAATCATCTTCACAACATATTTAATTCTACAAAACCATATTCAAAGTGTGCCATTGCATATGATCTCATAATAATGTGACTCATTTGAATTTTAGAAACATACTCATATATTGGCGTTGCTTTTTAGTTTTGATTCCCTGAGCGAATGCAGATCAAGTTATTAATCTCACAAAGACAAATCTTTGAATGTTGATGTATGATCACTTGACGAGTTATCTAATTCGATTACTAAAAATATCAACTTGAACCAGACTGTTTCTATTTACCAACTCTAAATATGACAAATGTGAAATTATAAACCAATATCGGGGTCTATTGGGTGTATGCTGGCCTAAAATTCATTTCATGTGGTGTTGTTGTGACTCGCCTAAAAGGAAAAGAAACCAGTCCACTGTTCAATGCTTAAGCATATCATCATGTGTTGTGTTTGACTGGCTTGCATTCCAGACTGCTCCACGATCAGATCGTGGCAAGGGCCACAGACCGTGGCATGTGGGCAACTCTTCGTGTGCTCCATTTTATTGTAACGGTTTTTGGTGAATGCTAGCTATTACTCTCAAGCGTCATGGCTACAAGTTATGGCTTATGGGTTTTTATATGGATGTTTCAAGAACATAAACTCAACATTCATGCACCCTTTTATGAGCCTTTATTGGTGAATAATGCTTCAACCCTTGGCGTCCTTCTCTTTTACTATGGGAGTTTCAATTTGGGCATCTAAAATATTGGGCGTCTTTAGTAGGCATTTGGTGTGACAATTGTCTCACCATAGTGTGGGCATTTTAAGGCGTTTTGGTATTCGGGAGTGCCTTTAGGCACATCCCTCTCATGGCCATTTTATGAGGTATTTGTGAGTCATTGTAGTCTCTTTTATTCCACATTTCTTGAGTGAGATTATTGAGAGATTTTTTATGTAATAGGCCTCTTCTTTGGGCGTTTACTTTGAAATCTTTATCTTTCTTTTATATTAATCTCTTTTGACTCACTTGTGAGATCGTATTGTACTCACTCCTATCATAGTGGATCTTTGGGCAGTTGTAGCCGTTTATGGTTTTCTCCCAATTTGGGTTTCCATGTAAAAAAATCTTGTGCCTACTATTATCTTTTTTATCTTGTTTTAATATTCTCAAACATCTACATTCTTTCATGCTTCCGCCTCTACATAGCTCGAATTTTTATAAATTATCTTTCCTAACAGGGTCTAAATAAAAATTTCATTATTTTCTTTCTTTTTTTTTTCATTTTTCAAGGTATATTTTGATATTGGGGCTCACAAATGAGACCATTGACAAATGATTTGAGTTAAGTTGGTCCACTTATTTTGTCATCGCATAAACTCAATTGAGATTATTAAAACTTAACTTAACAACATATAATCCTTTGGATAATTGCACGACGCATTTAATATAGGGTTAGAGATGAGTTGTATACTTGTATATGTAATTTACTAACTTTCTTATTAAGTTTAGAATTAACCCCATATAATTTAATATTAATTATATATTTAATTTTATATAGATATATATACATACATACATACATATATATATATATATATATATATATATATATTATGTATGTATGTATGTATAATGTATAATAAATTAATCATTAACGCATGAATTAAAAGAGAAATCTAGAATAAATCGGTTTGTCTAATTAAATAGTTTTTATCTTTTGAATACAAGTTAAGAGTTAAGAACTAAAGATGACTACATTGAAAACATACAATGATTCGATATTAACCCAACTTGATTTATACCCGATTCGATTTACACCTGACCCGATATTGTCCCAAATATTGAACTAAATCCCACTCAATCCAAATTACACTTGACCTATACCGATTCGAATCGGGCTACTGTAGCCAACCCGAAACAGATCTAATCCGAACTCTACTCGAACCGAACTCGTATTGATCCGAACTTCACCTGAACCGAACCGAACCCGACCCGAACATGGTTTACCCGAAAGTGACCCAAACCCGAACTTCATCTGAACCGAACTGAACCCGATCTGGATATAGTTGACCCGAAAGTGACCTGATCCGAACTAAGATCCGACCTGCACCTGACCCAAATGACCCATTTGTCAGGTGAGGTCTAGAAAGGAGGGGCCAAAATATTTTTTTTGGGTTTTTTTTTTTCTGAAAGGCAAAACAATACAAATATTAAACAAGTTAAATTAGACTAAAGTTAGAGCCAAAAAAAACAGAAGAAGCAAAGACTAAAGTTAGGTGAGTTGGGTTGGGGATACAAGTAGTAAATTTTAGTTGTTAGAGTGAAAAAAATATTCACTTGTGTTTAATCATTAGCCTTTTTTTTTCCTTTGGTGGGAGATGGCTCTTGTGATCTTATCAGAAACTTTCTAAATAAGAGCTGTCTCGATAATATTAGATTAGTGCGCACGATAAAGAGAAGCTTCAACGATATCTATTAAAGGACATTTCTTTGAGGGATATATTAGAGTATAAAATTATTTTAAACTTTCAACCATCAATTTAAATTTATAATTAATATAGTGTTTGAAAGTAGTTTCGAAAGTGAATTTTTTTGATAAAATCTTAAGGCCTTAAAGGGGGCAATTCCCCTCCTGTTTCTTCATTCTTCCACCACTGTATGAATAAAAATCTTTTGTTTTTTGGAGTCGAATTTGTATAATAACCTCCAAGTGAATTTTAATACATTAAGAGATGCTTTGTTTTCTTTTCTTTCTTTTTTTAAAGTAAAGGATGAATTCATTAATTGACATGCAAATGACGAAAAAATTATCTTTTGGACCATCGAGGTGAGGGCAAGTAATTTTTCAGATCCACATTTTCTAATAAATATTTTCTAGTCCCTCTAACTTTGGGTAAAGATTTTTTGGGACCAAAGTCGACCAAACTTATCTTTTTTAAAAATTGCACCAAGGGCCCTAAGTTTCTTATATTTGTACATCTAACCCAAATCCTTAAAAACTTACTTTAGAAAAATAAAAATTTGTACATGTGGTTTTTTGCTCAAAAGTACTATTCGACGTCCTCCTTCAGATGGTATCAGAGCCACGTGACCAAACATAATTAAGGTAATTAAGCTAATTAACTATGATTAACTGTGATTAATGCTAGAATTATCACCTACTTGCCCTGGACCAAATTATTCATATATTGTTCACTCACCAGAAGGTCTTTCACCACTAGCACCTCAATAAAACTATATTACTAATATATTTTTAGAATTAAAAGCCGAATTAGCCAAAATCAAGACTGAAGTCAAGGAGCTTAAGAAATAAATATTTGTCGCTTTTCTCTAGTTAACGAAGTTAGATATAGCGAAAAATCTAATTTCAATATTAGTACCCCTTTTCAACATAAATATCCTTTCCAAAACCTGAAAAAGCAAGATTCAATTTCCTTTGCACGAGATAAAAACTCAAAAAAAAAAGTAGGAGAAAAATCAGGTGAAAAATCAGCTGAAAAAACAGAAAAAGAAGAAGAAGATGGAGTATAAGCAATATACTCTTGAACAATTGCAGAATATGTTCGGAAAAAAAAACAGAATCTGGAAGAATTAAACAGGATCATGGGCGCAATTAGTGATAAACATGATGTTTTTCTTGATGATAATGAAGTGGCCAATAATATCCAATCAGAAGAACAAATATATTAGCAGATAAATCTGATTAAATTAGAAGATCTCAATGTATTCCAATTAGAAGAAGTTAGGGGAAAACTGGATAAAAAATATGGTAAAAAGACTACTGAAAATGAGATTAATGAAATTGGGGAAGAACTCGACGTATATGAAACAAAGACTAATCTACTTAACAATGCCATTCCTAAGCCGGAGGAATTTGGCGAACCTTCTAGAAGAAACACTCATTTCTTAAGACCTAGGTACTTTCCAGCAGGACGTACAAGCAATTTTTCCTTTAGGTTTATCCCACGGAAAACCACGACCTATGAAGAAATTGGCCTAACCCCAATTAGCTAAACTGGATATATCTTAAACATTGATGGAGCCCGTAATAGAGAAGAAATATTTGAGCACTGAAAAAGATGAATGAATAGTATCTTAAATCTGAATACTACATGGACCGCGGCAAACTTCCTAAACTACATCGAACATAACTTTTTTGGTACCGTAGCTGATTAGTATGATTCGTTAAGTGAAGATGGTAAAAATACTTTAAGAATGATGGAAACCAGCTGTAATGTTTAAAAATTTATGTAAAGAAATTGAAGCCGAATTTATTGGAGCTAAACTTGATTCTGAAGAAAAAACAAGAAAATGGCAAAGAAATATTAATAACATAGAATTATGGGATATGAGATATCTGAAAAATTATATTACTGAATTTAGTCAATATTATTACAAAATTGGGCATAATGAAACCAATCTTCGTATGTTCTATGACAAATTATCATATCCTGTAAATTCCACAATTAATGAAAAAATACATTACATATCTGGAACGAGCAGATGTCATTGATACCCTTGGTTTGAGAATTTCTTATTTATGAAAATGAGTCAATGAGCAATGTCTTGATCTCCAGAAGCAGAAGAAAATTAAGAACCAATTTCTAATTTGTTGGGATTCACCTCATAAATGGGGGAAAATACCCTGAAAGGAGAAGAAAAAAGAATTCTATAAGAAAAAGAGCTTTAACAAGCAAACATTAGAGAAATATACGAGAAAATATTATAACAAACCAAGCCCTAAAAAATGAAGATTTTTTAAGAAAGCTACTTATTGTCATGTAGAGAAAAAGAACTGCAATTGCTGGGCATGCGGAGAAATAAGACATTATGCTAATGAATGCAAAAATAGGAAGAATAACAAGCTTATTGAAACCTTGGGTAACCTAGATTACATTAAGCTTAGCAAAGACGAGGCATTAGACCTAGCCCTCAGTAACAACAAAGGTATTGTTGAAATTATATTGGATAATGAATATGAAGAAATTGATTATGAAAAAACAACTCATATGATGGAACGTAGCTCAATTAGTCTTGGTGACCTTCAAGGAGAAGAATTTGTTGTAGACAATGAAAATGAAGATGTCAAAGGAGATTGGGTCATTCCCATAATCCAAAAAGACATGATCTATAAAAATTCCATCTTCCAAGTAAAAAGCAAATACATATGTGAAATGATGGAAGGAGATCTGGAGATAAAGGATTGTGAGTATGACGTTGGAGAAGTTAATCTCATTAATTGAAAAAATATCCTTAAGCATAACAAAGATAGAAAGTACAGGTATATCCATGTCGGAAGTGTCTAAGTTCAAATAACTCAATTAGAATATTTTGGCAAAGATATTGATCTATATACTTTACTCTGTGATATTATGCATACTAAATTTAATAATCAAATTATCACAGGGATAAAAACCAATTTATATAATGGGTCAATAGGATTCAACTGCTGCCTAGGATATTATGTGAGTTTAAAAAATGGGTTTGCTAAAAACTTCTATCCCTTAAGATAAAAACTGTTGGAATGGACATGAAAAGAGGAGGATACCTATTGAGGATATTCTGAAAAATTTTCTACAAATTAGATAATACCATAGACCCAAAGACTAAGGTAGCAATGATAGAGGCATAAAAATTTGAAAGTCCTAACCCGACGCAATAGATCCAAAGGATTAAATCCAACTCTCAGGAGATAAAGATTGATCATTCATGGATATCTAGCTTCGCCAACCCTACAAAGATCAATAAGAAAAATATAATAAAAATCGATGAGGAAGACAAAATCACTATTAAACCCCAATTATTAAGAAGCATGAGTACGAGATCAAATTGGGGAGAAGGATCTTTATCAGTTAAAAAAGAGCTTAAAGAAGATGCTACAATTAGCCTGACCAGTGAAATGAGTGTAACGAGTTTTGAATTTGCAAGACCCACTGTAGATCAAAGTATAAGTCTAGAAGGAAAGGTCATTGGGTACAAAACTAGAACTGTTAGTAAACCAATCTATGAGGATGAATTAGTCAAAAATATGACTATGGAAATACACTATGAAGCTACCAATACAAATCCAAATAGCATCTATATCCCGATAAAGATATATTTAGAAGGATATAATAAATATGAATTATGCGCTTACATAGATAATGGTTGTTCTGTATGCTTTGAAAAAAAATCGTTATTTCCAGAGTTTATGTGAAAAAAAGCTAAAAATCCTCTATAAGTGATGATAGCAGATAATAGCATTATGAGTCACAATGAAGCAATAGAAGGGTTATCCATATAATTAGGAGGAGTTCAATGCACTATACCAGTTCTATTGGTCACTGACCAACCCTCTCATAATATAATTATTGGAAATAATTTTCAGAGATTAATTCCCCATGCACACAGACCATAAACTAGATAGTATTCACAATTAAAGGTCACTCCATTCTTATTGAAAAATTAAGTAAGGCTTACACTCATAAAAAATTTGAATTTACATGCAGCCAACGTGGTGAGAAGGTAATGCCGGCATAACAAGAGTTAGCATTAACAATTTCATTACTCGAGTTATCTATTAAAGAGTAGGTTGTCGAACAACAAGAAAAATTATGCAAAGAACTCTACTATGAGAATCCACTAAAATTTTGGGATAATGATAAAACATTTGCTAAAATCATTCTATTAAACCCTGACACTATTATTCGAGTCAAACAAATGGTGTATACACACCAGGATATTAAGGAATTCGATAAACAAATCAAAGAACTTTTGGATAAAGGATTAATTAGAAATAGCAAGAGTCCTCACACCAATCTCACTTTTATGGTAAGAAATCATGAAGAAGAAAAAAGAGGAAAAGCTAGGATGGTGATCAATTATAAAAAGCTTAATGATAATACTATTTTTTATGGATATTATATTCCTAACAAAGCAGTCCTTTTTAACAGAATTCAAGGAGCTTCTTGGTTCTTGAAAATAGATTGCAAAAGTGGTTATTGACAGATAAAAATGGATGAGAAAAGTATTCTTTCAATTATATTTAGTGCCCCACAAGGATATTATGAGTGGATAGTAATGCCATTTGGTCTTAAAAATACACCCAAATATTCCAGAGAAGAATAAATAATATCTTCAAGGACCTTAATCATTATTGTTTAGTTTACATTGGTGATATCCTTGTCTTTTCCAAAACTATTGAAAAGCACAAAGATGATGTCTTGGCTGTTACCCAAAGATGCATTGACCATGGTATTATACTTGGTAAGAACAAGTGTATTTAGCTGAACAGGAAATTGAATTCTTAGGACTAGAGATAAAAGTTGGACATATCATTCTACAAAAACATATTCTGGAAAAAATAAAAAAATTTCTTGAAAAAATTGATGATAGGAAGCAACTAGAAAGGTTTCTTGGATGTCTTACTTATGTTTCAGACTTCATTAAAGATTTAGCTAAACTAAGAAAACCATTGTAGCAAAAACTCAAGAAAGAAGTAAATTGGACATGGACTGCTATTGATACGAAGATTGTTCAAAACTTCAAAAAGATGTGTAAAAAGCTTCATGTTCTTAATTTGCCTAATGAAGGAGATAACTTAGTTCTTGAGATAGATGCCAGCGACGAGCACTGGAGCGCAACACTCAAAATCAAAGATGGAGAAAAACTTTGCAAATACTACAGTGGAAGTTTTAATAAAGTTGAATGCAACTATCCCATGATGAAAAAAGAAATCCTTGCAGTTATAAGAGGAATTGAGAAGTTCTTAATCTTTTTAGCCCCCAAACCCTTTCTCATTCGAACTAATTGCAAAGGACTAGTTGGTTTTGTGAAAAAGAATTTATCAAATATACAAGTGCATGCGCGACTTCTGTGTTGGTAATTATGGTTTAACTAGTTTTTCTTTTCTATTGAACATATAAAGGGATCGAAGAACTCTCTAGCAGATAGTCTGCCTCGAGAACTCGCCAATGGTGATCATCAAAGCATACCTCCTTCTAGAAAAAGAGGAAATCCATAATGAAATGCCACAATTACTAGAATGGGTTTCGCCTTCTAGTAAAATCCTTATCGATAATCTAGAATTTCATATAAAAAGTAGATCACATTATGGTCTACTATCTACAGTCTACCTAATAACCCAAATATTTTTCCTTCTAGAGTTGCAAGTTAATTACCTACGACGTCCTTATGATATCCAAGAAAAAATAAGTTCTCATGTTCAAAAAAATGGTTCAATGAGTGGTATGAAGCCTGCATCAATTATTATCATAACTATTTATATGATATTTAGGAGTCTTGGAGTACAACGATCTATTTTCCTGATAAGTCTAGAGTTGGTGGTTTTAGTTTCCCATCAAATTCAATCTCTCCAAAAGACCCTCCCATCAAAGTCTGGGAATACGGGATGATAGTTTACTTTATGAAAATCCCATATCCAAAGTTTCCATTTTTATCAACATTAACCAAATTTCAGCAATGCATGTTCAAGAAGATCCATTGGATTCTTGCATCTCCTGATGGTCCAACAAAAATTCCATACAACGACCTCTATATTTGGAGGCACATTGTGCACTAATCGAATATGAAAATGGAAAAGCAAAACCAACCCATTATCTTGTCCATATCGTTGATTAAGACGATCTCTATGATCAATGACAAGACTGGTTTCCAGAACGAGGAGGATTTGTTACTGATCCCACTTTAGCAAGAGCAATCGGTTTTTATAACATTTATAATCAAACTTGGGCATTAATTGAACAAGGAAAAATGATAATGCATTGTGAAAATACTACTTTCGCCTATGACAATGAGTTTAAAGAACACATGAAGGTGGAAGGAGCCGTATCAAAAGATATCTTTGATTATCTCTTTGATGTTGGAGCTGAAAAGTTCTTATCAGAAAAAGGAAAGAAAGATCTTCTTGAGTTATTTGAGAAATGGAATCCAGAGCATCTTCAATTAGATGAAGGTTTTGATGATTTTCCAGATAATCATGGTCTGGAAGATATAATTAGAGATGAAGGTCTGCAAAATATCAATAATGATAACTAGTCTTGTCACCATCAAAAGCTCTGAAAAGTCATTACTCCATTATTGTACTATTTTGACAAGTGTCAGGACTGTAAAATAAAGTAATGTACTATAGTCGTCAGTGTGTACTGTAATCATGTGAAAAATCTGTATGTATTATAGCCATTATGGCATCCTATGTACCCCCAACCCTCTATGAAAGGGAAAGTCGAACATCGAGAAGGGACACGATCATTTGAGCATTTTTGAGCAAAAGAGAAGTCGGGATTCTCTATTTCTCTATGAATAAACATCTCTAATGATCTTAGCTTAAGTCTCTCTTCAAAACTTTCATTGTAATATTTCCAACTTTAAGATTGCAATAAAAAGAAGGTTTCCAGTAGGGAACGTTATTCAGTTGAACCTTATGTCTTAAATATTATAATTTCTTGATTAAAGATCCACTATCCTTAAAAAAGATTAAAAACTTGGGTAGTGATTACGGCCCGAGGTAGAAAATGAAACCGATCTGTGCTATGCCTGATTTAAGGAAGGTGGGGTTGAGATTAACAATATCTGTAAATTAGAAGTTAGAGGAACGCCAGCGTCCAGCGTCGACTAAGTTTAGGTAATGGTCAAAACTCTCTAATTAAGTTTTAATTATTTTGCTAAGTATAGTGGGCCGCTAATCACAGAAAGTATAATATTTAAGATAAAAGTAGTAGATTGTGATAACTAGTAATAGTAAAGTCATTATAAGAAGAAAAAAATACTAAAAAAATAGTCATATTTAGATATTAGGGACCAATTCGCAATTTTAAAAAGTTGAGGGTCAGAAATAGAAATATTTGTCTCCCAAAAAATAATGACCCAAACCTGCATAGTCCAAGAAATATTTATCTAAAAAAGTGGGTTTCGAAAATCATTATACCAAACCTCAGTTTACCAAAAAGTAAATTATTCTGCAAATGACATATACAATAAGCACCACATACAAACAGATTAATAACTAAAATAATAAAATGGACCTTTTAATAGAGAAAACTAATTGAAACTCTTTTGAACACTCATCTTCTTATCAGTCGTTGTTTCATCGTGAAGCCTCTAACAAGGAGGTCTGCAAATCTTTTATAGCCTTCTTGTCAAAAAAATATTTATCTATTATGACAGGCCGAATTTGAAGAATTGACCCTTTTTTTTACAGAACGATCTTGTAATCAATTAACAAGCCGGTCGCTTACAAATAGAACGAGATGAAAAGAAGTTGATAAATCTACTCCAAGTGAGAGATACAACGCCATCCATTAAAAGAAGGTGCGAAGAGACTCTCACGAATGAAAAAGAATAACTGTTAGCAAAACTATTAGGAATAACATGAATAAGGTAAAGATTGGGGATTACCATTAGTTCCAATGAGAAAAAAAAGAAACTAGGATTTTCTAGAGAGAGTAGAGGAGGCTAGAGTTTTGTAGAGAGAAGAGAGGAGATACATGTCTTGAATCTCTCAACTTCTATTACTACTAAATTAAGAGATGCTTTGTTTACTTTCAAGTGAGTAAGGTTCTCTGGTACCCTGGAACCTGTTAAACTGATCAAATGGTTCTGGTTCCTAAAAAGTTATAAATCGGTTTGACCAGTTCTGGTTCCCAATTTTCTTGGACAAATAACTAAAACCGCTCAACCTATTTTCACCAATATAAATCGTACATAGTGCATTCATAAATTAAATTCCCATTTCCGATTTGTCCATTGTCCTATATAAATGTAACAGGGGTTGATACCTGATATGCTAGGATCACGTACTTCTCTTTAAGCAAAGGTTTGTGCTGCTCTAAAAAAAAGGGACTCAAGTCCCCACCCTTCAATTCATTCTAAAAGAAGGAAATATGTGGAAGTTGAAGATTGCAGAAGGAAAGGATGACCCATGGCTAGTGACTCTGAATAATCACGTCGGTCGGCAGCATTGGGAGTTTGATCCCCACGCTGGTACGCCAGAGGAGCGGGCCGAGGTAGATAAGGCAAGGGAAGAGTTCAAAAGGCACCGATTCAAAATAAGACAAAGTGCTGATCTTCTTATGAGAATACAGGTTTTTTTTTTTGTTTTTTTTTTGGTCTATAACATATTGGCCTAAATAATTTTGCAATTTTTTTTTTTTTGGGGGGGGGGGGGAGTTAAGATAAGCAACAAATGGCAGTATAATAATACAATATTTGGGATCAAAGCTGATATAATGCATTCAAAATTCTTAATTCAGTTGAGAAAAGAGAACCCAAGTGCGTCAATGCCACCACCAATCAAATTGGAGGAGAGAGAAGTGATAACTCAAGAAGTAGTAACCACAACCCTCATCAGGGCCATCAACTTCTTTAGCACAATCCAAGCCCACGACGGTCACTGGCCCGGGGAATGCGCCGGCGGCTTATTCTTCCTTCCTCCTCTTGTAAGTTGCTTATTTATTCTAATTCTTCAACAGAACTTATATTATAAATCTGGGAGTATATGCTCCAAAAAGGACACATATATAAGCAAATATACATTAAGAAATAAAATATGCAACAAATACACCCTAAAAAAACATACAAACAAAATGTGAAAGCATGTATTCTTGAATGTATATGATAATTTGCCATTCCTCAATGAGACAATCATGATTAAGGTCGGCATGTGTTCTTGAATGTGAAAGTTTGGGAATAAGCTTAGGAGCTACCAACGCTCCTAAATTTTATCATGTAGACATGAATTTGCCTTAGGTTTGAGTCAGGTTGTGTTTCAGCTCCTAAATATATAGATATGTCTCGTTACTGATATCCCCAAAAAAATCTTTTGTAAATTGTTCTCAGACACATTATAGAATAAATTAGAGTGTGTCTGATGAAGGGACAAATAAGAATCAAATGGAATCAAATATTAAGTTCTGAAGGTTTAGGATTGGGACTTGAACCTAGAACCCAAGTGTTTGGTGAGCAATTACAGGATGAAGCCATCTTCTCACCCGCACCCATTCTACCCAAAGGAAAAAGCCAGCTCCATAACTTTTGGCGCGCTTAGCCCAGCAACACCCTTTCGCATGGTCTTTTCTGGCAACCTTTATATCTTCTCACCTCCCGATCCGTAAGTTTCGGTGACTAGAACCTGTCGACTCAAACCTTGGAACCACCACCCATCGATCACCCAAAATCATTGGACCACCACCATTGACCACCAACCTCCAATGGACCATAACCACACTGTCATCCCCCACCAAAATCCAGACAAAATTGGACTTTCCTCTCGATTATCCATCAAAGTTCATCCAAAACTCCCAAATCAATTGAGGGAGATCACTTCAAAATTAGGTACGATTGGGTGTTCTACAAATAGCTGCATGTCTATGTGTCTGCTCCCTTCCTCAATGGCTAGCAGCCAAGCAACATCCTCATCCAGCTGATGGCGGTGGTTCCCTTCACGGTTGATGATGGCGAACCCCCCCCCCCCTCCTTCTCTTTCTGCGTTTGGGTGTTCATGTGATTGCTTGGGTTTGGTACTTGATCCCGTCTATGCAGAGGGGTTTCAAGTTTAGGGGTTTGTGCTTACGAAACAACCCTTTAAGGTTTTGAGAATGGTACACAATTCATATAGCACTTTCGCGCCTCCCAACCGCTCCAATTTACCAATTTTGCAAATTTTGTGCCGCTAATCTACATCTTTTATAAATTAAAAATTAAGAGGAACCATAGCCTCCCTTCGCTTTGGATTTGGTCGATATGGGCGATTGATAGCAAAGCTGATCCGAAACCCAAAATTTGAAGTGAACGCCCTGTACCCATACTTGACACTTGAATTGATCCGAATTGAACCATACTCGGCCTACAATTTTCTACAAAGTTATTTCTCTCTGCATGAGAAGTTCATTGGATCAAACATTATACGATCAAAAGTTGACCTAAATCGGATCTCACCTGAATAAAATCAAAACGAACCAAAATATTTGTAGATATGAAACAGACTTGATCAAAACTTAACCTTACTTGTAATCAAGTTGAACGACCCCTTAATTTGTCAAGTCTAGATGTTACAAGTCATGTCATGTGCTTGAGCCAGCTAAGCCAATAATGATATAACATGATGGGATATGTCTATTAAATTATCTGTCAGACTATCACAGTAATTAATATGTTAAATTTGATCAGATTATCTTTTTTGGTGCAGAAGAAGGGACGAACTCAAAGAGGAATTTTATTCAAAATTTGTTCAGATTTAACTGACACTCTATGATGATTACTATTTTGTATTGGAGATTTTTGTATTTTTTTTTTAAAAAAAAACCTTTACTCTATGTTCAAACTAACTTAAAATCAAGTCAGAGTGGAACGGGTCAAATAGCTAAAAAATGCAATCCAATCCAATCTACTGGTTTACACTAAAAATTTTGTTCAATTCGCTATGCTAACAAGTAAATCATGATCAAATCCATCTCACTTTGTTAATAGGCTGGTCTTTGACGATGGTGCTTCTTTGGGTCTCTTGAATAAATAAACCACTTTTCACTTACAACATAACGCTTTTGAAAGTGTAGCTGTGTCGTCCAAAGGGGAATACTTACTAATTAGTATGTTCGATTTAAAAATTCAAAAAAAAAAAGAGAGTTATTGTATGAGGCTTTATGTAAAAATAATTCCTTCACAAAGGGGAATACTTACTAATTACTATCACAAATGGTGAAACATTTCAGGTGATAAGTCTGTACATTGCCGGATCAATCAACAATGTTTTATCTTCCGAGCACAAAAAAGAGATGAAGCGTTATATCTACAATTCTCAGGTAGGATGATTGGACATCTCTGTCCACAATATGAAACAATTTTGCTCAGTTAGTTTTTGTTAATTCATAAATCAAATCAGAATAGTTCTTTAATTTTTGAAGAATTTTAAAAATGGGGCAGAATGAAGATGGAGGGTGGGGACTTCACCTAGAAGGACACAGCACCATGTTTGGATCAGTGCTTAACTACATAGCATTGAGGTTGCTTGGAGAAGGCCCTGATGATGGTGAAGACAACTCCATGGCAAGGGGCCGTCAATGGATCCTCGACCATGGTGGTGCCACCGGCATCACTTCTTGGGGCAAGTTCTGGCTTGCGGTATGTCCTTCTCTCTCTTTCTGTATAATTTACTCAGTCTTCTGTTGGAAGTAATATAACGATGGATAATGTAATACAATTAACCTTGTAATGCAATCATGATTATATAGTTTGTGGTGATTACAATTATAAGGTATTTTTTATTGAAATACTCTCATAACCAAATAAGATAATAGAAACACAATTATGAACTTATTTGCATTATTAGATCGATTATGTCCAATCAAACATTATAGTACGAATGTGTTACAAATATTACTTCATGTTTAACTTCCCATAGTTGAACATCTTCTCAACTACTGTAATTGAAAAGCACCAACACTAGTTGTTTCAGCACGAAGTAGATTTATAGGATTTTCTTGGAACCTCATGCCACCATGCGAGGATTTTCTGCAAAGACAATTCTTAAAAGAGTGGAGAGTTTCTCCTCTTCAAGAGCTCCATACTTTCAAGTTAGGAGGACTCAAGAAGGGAATCGAAGAAATAAACCTAGGATTGCCACATGTGCTTTGTGCTTTCTTATGCGTCCTTGCCTTTGGGTCCAACCTTGGTTTGTTTATATGTAGTCTATTGATGGTTCTTTTCGTTATGGTCCCTACCTTAGCAGGCAACTTGATCGTCCATTCGGGATATTCGGAATTTCTTGTGAAAGCTATGATGCAGTACAATGTTGGAGACATGCTCTATCCTACAGATCAAGCTAAGCTTCACGGGATATTTGGAATTTCTTGTGAAAGCTATGATGCAGTACAATGTTGGAGACATGTCTCTATCCTGTAGATCAAGCTAAGCTTCACAAAACACTCATAGAAAATGACATCTATAGGACTTCAAGTATCTACCAGTACTCCACTAATCTCATATTAGATGTCATTAACCAAATAACCAAATTATCATCATGGAGCTGAGATATAGGTCTAGAGCCTTCAAATATCATCTTAAGAAGAGAGTTCACAATTACCTAATTCACTCTTGTGGTTGTCTGATAAAAAATTCTCAAGTGACTCTTTAGGCCCTGTTTGATAATCTTGCTATAGGAGTCCTCTACATATACATTACCGGTATTGTTCCTTTAGGGGGTGCATCATGAGAGTCATCTTCTTACAAACTCTTTTCTCCAAAATGTTTCTTCTTCGTTTGAGGCTGATTTTTGAGAAATTTATCCAGTTCTTCCTTCTTGACTAAATCATTAAGTACTCTATCCAGACCCTAGCAGTATTCTATATCATGCTCATAATCCTTGTGAAACACATACCACTTATCACTTTTCTTGTTCTTGGGCCTTTTGCTCTAGAGACATGGGCTCATCCATGGGTCTATTAAGATTTCACTCCTAAAGGCATTGCAAAGGGCTTTTATCTTAAAGTTTTCTTTCTTTTCTTTGTGGTTTTTCTTGATTGAACTTTTTTCATCCCTTTTAAATGCCTCTTCTGAAGGTCCTATCCCTTTCATGCCGGCCTCTAACTATATGTACCTTGAAGCAATCTTCAAGGCCTTGTTTAGGGGAGTCGGTGGTTCTATGATAAACTTTTCACATAGGCATGTATACCTAATGCCATTGGTAAATATGCTAGAGCCACATCTAGCTCAAGGAGGGATAGAGATGGGTCGGGTCCACCTGGACCCAGACCCATGTAATTTTTGTGGACTTTGGAATGGTGTTTTTCAATTGTGCCATTAAACCACACAAGAAGATAACACTAATGATGTCTTCGTCTAATAGTTAAAATTGAGACCTTATCTTGTGAATATTAGGTCTCTTGTTAGATCTTTATCTGCTTCATTTTGTACCATAGTTTATTGAAGGTGTTGGAAATACAAGGACTTACCTTAATGTGGAAACATTGCTTGCGTCTCACTTGTTGAGTGTTGCCCATGAACATGGTGGCTACTAGAGTTGTCAGTGAAGTTCACCCCCCAAACCCAATTCTCTATGATGACTAGATTTAGTGTGAGGGATAGGGTAGAAAGAGTATCGATCTAGGAATATTAGCTTTGTAACTGTGTCACATTCCTTATCTATTTGTCCCCTTTTATAATAGCACATAGCTTGTTACTGAAATAGGGGATTGATATGGTTTCTTAATATTGAATTAATCGCCTTATAACTGCTATATTAATGGGAGATTATGGTGCCATAATGTGACCATTATTCTTTGGTCAACAGCTCTCCCTCGGTCACATAAATCACAAATCCCACGTCTCTCAGCTAATAAATCTCCTCACACTTCATACTAGGATTAGAGTGTGCGACTAAAAATAAACAAGTAGTGTTATATCAAGTTACCATCTAATTGACATAATACTTTCACAAAATACAATACCCCAAATCATCTTCAACATCACAAGCGTCATACATAGTCCCTTTATGCCATATGATATAGTATATGATTATATATCCAATATAATCGCTCGAGCTGATTCGGTGATGATGGATAGATTTTTCCTTAAACACTCATAAAATTTCATCTCAGCTAACTGCTTTCCTAACGTGTTCTCACTGAACCATATATATCATGGCCTTAAGAAACACATTAATGTAACATCATCAAACTTCGACTTCATATCATAGCTTTAAGTCAAAGGGTCATCGTCCATATGGTCACACAGTGACAAAATATAAGGAAGTCAATTGTCACCTCATATATAGGTCATCTTATAAGCACACACATTATGAGATGTGTGTCATGGCATAGTTCCCACTAAACTGGATGTGTCACTCTTCTATGCCATGTGAATTGTAAGTCTGGCTTTTACCTAAAAAACCAACCTGAGCCACTAGATAAACATACCTAATGTTAATCTTGACACTTAAAATTCGACTATAAGGCTTCAATATGAAATCTTATTTCATACTCGACTCCCTCAAGTCTCATCTTAGACTTACTAAGGTGACTATGTTCATTTTACTCATATACTTCCAGCGTGAATAATCAATATTGCACAGCTAGTGCCAATATGATTCAGTCTCATCCTATCCGCTACTCAAGCATCATGGTGATTGTCTGTGTAACTAGGCCAATTAGAAGCCTGTGACATTTCAAGATACCTAACATGCAACAATAAATCACGAGCGCTTTACTCAGCATGAGTGCTTTACTCAGTTACAAAAGAAATGTGTCCATAACATAACAAGACACATCCAAGCACTAAACCGTATGAATTCCTAGAGTCAACGAATGAGCTTTGAGCGCATCACTAGGAATGGATTTAGTGAAGGGAACATAATCACTGTGTTAGTGTGTATATATATACCTAATGGCAATGCTTTTGTCTCCATGACATGGCTCTCCCACCCAGGGTGAAGGCATGTCCCAAGGTTGACCCTAGACTCATTCAGGTCACTACCCCAAATGACATTTGAGTATCCTCTCAACTTGAGATTTCCTCCTTGGTAGCAAAAGACTAAGTCGGTTGTACCACAAAGGTAGCGCTTGACTCTCGTGACGACTCGCCAATTAACAAGTTCTAGGTTGCTTTGATAACGAATTGCCAAACCAACCACAAAGCAAATGTCAGGTCGTGTACATAACATAGCCTACATTAAGCTTCCTATGACACTAGTGTGGGGACGTTGTCCATTGTCTCTATTTCATCATCTGTTTTATGGCATTGATCAAGACTCAAGGTTAAACCCTCCTCAACCAGAGTGTCTACAAGTTTGGAATTATAAATCCAAAATCGTTTCAAGACCTTTTGATGTATGCTTCTTATGACGGTTTTAAATTATTGCCACTCCTAGGATATACCTAGCTTCACCCATGTCGTTCATCTTGAAGACATAGGACAACTTCTTGTAAGTATCTTCGATCAACTCCAGGCATTAATGTACAAGGTAAGAAACATAATCCCCCATGTTGAGATTTTGACATACACATGATAGTCTCCTGAAACCATATATAAGCCAAACTAAGTTATGGCTTCATGGAATCTAAAGTTCCAAAATCTGGAAAATTGTTTAAGATTATATATAGACTTTTTAAGATGACACACCTTGTCCTCTTATCCCTTTAATATGAAACCAATGGATTAGTCCATATAAATCTCTTCCTCAAGATTAACATTGAGGAAAACAGTCTTTACGTCCATTTCGAACAACTCAAAGTCCAAAAGGGCATCCAACTCTAGGAGTAGTCGAGCTTGAACTTATTGATCAAACCATCTGCCCGATACTTTATCTTGAAAACTCATTTGTTTTGATAGATTTGCGTCGGGGTGGAGAATCAACGAGTTCGCATACCTATTTCTTGTCATTGAGTCCATCTTATACCTCATGGAATCCATCCACTCTTTGTGATTTGGTGAATCAATCACATCTTGATAAGAGATAGGATCCTCAACTTTCAAGGAAGTGCATAGAAAAACATCCTTTTCCATGCCCACTACTTTGAATCTTGGGACCTTCATTATTTGTCTGCCTAGGTGAGAAATCCCTCTCCCTTTCTCTAAGAGGTATGGGGCCATGAATCCCTCCCCCTTTCCCTAAGTGGTGTGGGGCCCTAAGCACAGAGAGAAATTACTCCTACTATCTATTAGAGGTGGCATCTGAATGTATGGACTAATTGCATGTTCAGAAATGAGAGATTGAGGATAAACCTCATTCACATGCCGACTCTCCTCAACATTTGGAGATTGAGAACGAAATCTCATTCTCCTGAACAGACAAACTTTTACAATTCCTATCAAATAAGGAATGTGCACCATCCTTGGTAACTTAGTAAAAATTCAAATCCTCTCCCTCACTGAGAGATTGTTGAAGATGTTGTAACTCATACAATTTGATATATTTTTAAAATCTCACCAAATGGTTGGGAATTCATCATCAAGAAAATTGACATTGCAGGAATTCATTTTACAAAAAAGATATTCACGATCTCGATTGATTCTAAAAATTCTAATATATCGTTCCAATTGAGTCCTATTACCACTATAAAGTGTATAAACACATCAAGTACCTAATAGTGGTGAGATAATAGGTACACATACCGATGTCACGAATAATATATCACTCCATGATGTGCTTTTACATTCATGGGATCGCAGATGTTTGGAGTGAATGAATTCTAAGGGATTCGATGCATTTGAAGCCTTATTAAAAGACTTTATAGTTGCTTTGCTAGCTGAGCTTGAGTCACACATAGACAACTTAACCCTAATGAGTCAACTTTAAAAGACCATATTTAGCTAGTTTAATAACTCTATCTTGGCCTTATAGTCAAATCGAGCATGCCTAAAACAGAATCGAAAATGAGGCAAAGGTGGCAGTTGTTCTCTATTTCGTCCAGAACATCGAAAACTCCTTTCAATACGACATGGCCAAACAAATTGCCATGATACACGACATGTGAATGAAAATTAAAAAGAAAATTAATCTCAGAAACAAATGATATAAGAGAACGTCCCACCCCAACTGCATAGAGAGCATCGTAAAAAAGCGACGTAGTTCCTTCACAAAGTTTTAGATGCTATGTCCTTAATTCAAGGACATCTTCTTCATTGTCGTTACATCACATGACAATTTGTGAACACACCGAGTAGTGATGAAAGTCCACAAAATTAACCTGATCTTGAACTATGTGCTTGGTTGCTCCCGTGCCTACAATCCACTAGGGATTATAGTTGGCAACTGATGCTTGCAAGCACACATATTATTCATGAGCAACTATGAAAAAAGGTACCTTAATCGGCTCAGGACAACCCCGAGCGTAGGGTCCCTTATTTTCAAAGTTATAGCATTTCACACGTGCTATATGCGTCTCTCTATTTTACTTAGCCTTTTTCCCTTTCAAACACCAACCTTAGGTCCGAAACTCTATGAGGAAATGAATCTGGACGAACCTAATGCTAAGCTAATTCCACGTATACTCAACAATGGGATTACTTTCAATTCTCTCACTAGATTGTCGTTGATGCAATATGACAAAGTATAACATATTGATCGATCCATTCTCGAACCATTTTTGGCATGTACCTTTAAGTTTTCTCGATACTACTCACTAACAGTACCATCTTTGCGATTCTAGGAGACCTAGAACCTGACAAGTGTTCTAACACTTTCACGCTCGTTTAGAAGAAACTGAATTGTCTGACACTTTGTGCCACAGTCAGTGCTAACAAGCTATTCATTGGTAAACAAATTACCAACCATATTTAATTGTCATATCTACAAGTATATATTTTAAAAGATGGACACTAGACATATTTTTGAATAATTAAATTATCAAAAACTTCATCATTCATGTCGCATGATCAAAAATTTCGCTAACTTCATAATCATCACATACAAACATGAATTAGAAATTTATATAAATTAATTATCACATTTTCCATAGAGCAAAATTTATCAAGAACATTATGGTTAAACAAATTGACATTTCAGAAATATCACAAAGATATTCAACTTTATCATCTAAACCAAATTTACATGAAGTTACCTCATTACATAAAACGAATTTATATCACTACGAATATGTCATTTAAAACTCTATCAATGACATATTAGCCATAAAAATTAGATTATTATATAAAATGTATTTATATACTAAAATGAATCTATATTGCGAAACATATGCGAATAATAACATGTTACAAAAGAAATTCATTAAAAAGTCCAAGGAACAATATATAAAACATATTTATATAATTATAGATAACATGAAACTTATTCAAATGTCACTTGCAAATTATAAAACACATTCATAATTTTATAAATTTAGATTTTATGAAACAAATTCATAAAATACTGCTAAATTACATAAGTAATAAGAAACATGAAACGAATACATATTTATTAATTTGGGCAAGGAAAACAAAATGCTAAAACCAACTAGCAAATTTACTACAACTTACGTAGTTCGTATGTAT
>JACYFF010019584.1:3898236-3941336 GCA_017589665.1 Selenicereus undatus
ATATATATATATATATATATATATATATATATACACGTGTGTCTCTCTCTCTCTCTCTCTCTCTCTCTCTCTATCTATATATATATATAGACACACACACATAGACCTATCGATTCGGGCGGACGGGTAAAGTATGGGTCGGTTGTATTCAGGTTCGGGTAAAATACGGATCGGGTGTATTTCGGGTTCGGGTAAAATATAGGCGGGTGTACTTCAATTTTACGGGTTTTGGATCAACCCAACGGGTTTAGAGCATCTTTTCTATGAGTTATTTTTCTTTTTTCAAAATCAAAAATTAAACTCCGCATATTTATTACTCAAAATTATCGGTATTTAATGAAAATGTATAATAATTGTAATTTCTCAAAAGAGTACTAAAAATATTTAAACTTTTTATTATTATATATGAACATCTTATGTGGGTAGGCAAAGAATCAGGCCTCACTTGATTTTGGATTGATTGATCCATGCATTGATAGAAGGCCAATAGCCGGTCGGTCATTTATGGGTCAACCCATCTAGAGTATTTTAATGGGTCGTTGGAGTTTGACATCTAATAACTTATTTAATAATTTAATATTTTTATTAACTAACTTATCAATGTCCAATCATGTAGAACTTTATTAATGGGTCGACCCCAATACAAATTTAATTATACTACTAGTATCATAGTTCAAGACTAGTTATGACGAAAAAACTAAATAAAATTGAATAAAAGAAGTACAAGATATTATCTTGCAATTATATCTTCAAAAATTTAAATTATACAAATTAATTAATTTAAAAAATAATTAGACATTTGTTTAAACCATATAATAGTTTGACTTGCACATCTCTAATGTTTTTCTTTTAAATTAACTTTTTAAAAAAAGGTTAGATAGTTATTTCGCTCAATTTTGTACCCATTTTTAAATTTTTTTTTTCATTTAAAAGTTGTGTACGGTATTATTTTCAGATAATGGAGAACAAAAAATAAGGTTATTATTGTTCAATTTTTAAATAGATGCAATAGTTATATAATGTCTTTTTAAACTATTCGATAAAAATGACTAACCATTATTGTTAAGAGAGATAAATTAGAGAAAAATAAAAAACTAAGGATATAATGTTCAGGTCAAGCAGGCAGGTTCGGGTTCGGCTCAGGGTTTGACTCGCTAATTTGCGGGTTTTTCGGGTTCGGTTTATTTCAAGTTCGGGTCGAGAAAATCATATTCAAAACCCAAAATTTTCGGACGGGTTCAGATTGAATTTTCGAGTCGAGTCAATTCTTGTCAGGTCTACACACACATATATAGAGCACTTTGAAGCACATAATTCATGCAAGAGTCAAGCAATTGATACACTTATAATGTATAGACATGTATGCATCCCTAAATAAGATTTGTCTTACATCAAAGAAATAAAATTAGTTATTTATGCCAAAGCTATGTATGTTATAGTTATCATATGTGATCTCACTCTAATTCTTCAGCTCTGTAAGTATGATTAAGCATATTTGTTCCATAACAGAAGTGCTTAAGTAGTTTAATCATCATGTAAACAACTAAGCAATCATCCTAAGTATGTTTGAACCATATAAGGAAGATCCACATCAAGGTATGACTATAGGCAAATGTCTAGATGACTTTGGATGCATGTAAAGTTCATATTGCTTTAAGCGCAACTCAATGTTCTGCATAGGATCAATACTTCTTAGCTTAGTCAATCATATAATGTTATCAACTAATTGAAGTCTATTGCAAAGAACACTTCCGAGCTATATATGAATGGTTTATATGTCAAAATCTAGTAATTCAAAATGTTTAGCTTATGACATGAAATGCAAATAGATAGTTCACTCTTGAGCATATCTCATTGTTCATGAAATTCTATGTTAGAGATCGTTACAAGATCCAGTTTGTTTAGAATCAGTGTAAATCATTTAGCTATCAAACTAAGAAAAAACTAAGTGCCATGGATTTAATATGAACACACAAAAATATATCAAGCCAAGTTCATTGAGGATATTGCGCACACAATGACATGACTAAGTAAGTTTTGATTAGAATAATTACGCATATATTATCTAGGTTTAATAATCAAGCAGACAAATATAGATGTGGCATAGATTTGCTACTTCTCACACCATTACTCTATCAAAATCAATGTTATTGTAGGCACTAAAAATATTTAGGTGTCATACCAACATAAAATTAAATTAATTATCTGGGTCAACCCTTTTAATTAATTTAATCAGGCCCAAAAGACTCTCAAGTTGAGCCCAAGAGACTTCTAAGTCAAGCCACGACTTAAAACTCGAACGACTTCCAAGTCAAGGCCTGTCGAAACCCAAATGACTCCCAAGTCAAAACCGAAATCAAAGCCCAAATCAAGGCTTAAGAGACTTCCAAGTTAAGTAACGACCCAAGTCTGAATGACTTCTAAGTTAAGGTGCGACCAAAACCAAGTCAACGTCAAAGTCAAAGGTCAAAGCCTGAGTTAACTCTCAAGTCTAAGGTCAAAACCTAAATCGACTCCCAAATCAAAGATCAAATGACTCCCGAGTCAAGATCCGGTCAAAGCCTGGGGTGACTTCCAAGTCAATGCCCGCCCTAAGTTCGAGAGACTCTTAAAGTCAAAGTCAAAGCAAATGACTCTTAAGTCAAATCAATACAAGATGAGTCCCGATTGAAAGCTCAAAATGAGGTCAAAGCTCATCTTTACTTTTAAGGGGGAAGGGGAAATTTTTCTATAAATAGGTCGTTACCCCCACTTGATTCAAAAGTTGGAAAACTGAAAGAAGTCACTGACACTCAAACACTCTTTCTCTGAAGGAAGATAACAAGCGCTCGCGCGCCATCCTCCATCGAAGATCAAATCTTCATCTTAATTGAGATTAAGCCTTTAAGGCCCTCTCTCAAGATAAACACATCCAAACTTATATAAGTAGATCGAATCAAAGGATTACACTCATTGTATTCAATAGAGATTGTACCCAAATTCAAATCAATACAAAATTCAATTTTGTACCCAAATTCCTACCTAATTTATTTTAGGCTTGAAATTTGTGTTTACAAATGTTGGCACGCTCGGTGGAACCTCTCTACCTGTCATCTCTTTCTCCTAAAGATCAAGAGTTTCAAGTCTCAAGAGCTTCCTCTTCAAAGAAGACATGGCCACGAAGAACATCGCCTCTCAAGCTTCAAAGAAGAAGAGCACAGGATCTCTCTCTCGTAGATCCTGTAAAACGAGTGTCACTTCTAGCAGGCGAACTCACATAATGGGGACAAGGATCATGGCGAAAGCTGCTATGCCGATCATTGCTAGGCAAATAGTGTCGCCCTCATCCAAACTCCAAGGCTTGAGGACGCAACAAAAGGCGTCATCTTGGATGGATGAAATTCAAAACCTCCAACTTCAATTTCCAATCTATGAAGTTAAAGACTATTATAGTAGTAATTCTTCTTTGTCCTCACCTAAAGGGGCACAACTGTCAGAAACTGAAGTTGAGTCTTCAAGAACTCTTATCATGCCAGCCATGATGAAAGGCTCAACCACTTTGGAAGAGGAGATGGCTAACATGAAGGCCATCTCAGAAAAACTCACCAAGGAGAGTGAAGAAAAGGAAGCGTGCATCAAACTTCAAGAGGAAAAGATTGCCAGGCAGCCTAGGCTGACCAAGAAGTTAGAAAAACGGTAAACTCAATCTTCTGCAAAAGACTTAGAAAGCGAAGACTCGGGAAAATTATCCATCCACACTGAGGCTTCTAACGATAAGAAGCAACCAAAGAAAGGTGTTGCACCTAAAAATGTCAAGTCCTCTAGATCAATGACTATTGAGCAAATCTAAGACTTGATAGCAAATGCAATTAAAGTGCAACTAGGTGAAGGTTCGCACAAAACTTACCTATACACCAAGCCTTACACTATGAGAGTTGATGCTCTCCGCATGACCCACTGTTATCAACCCTTTAAGTTTCAATAGTTTGATGGGAAAGGCAACCCAAAACAGCAAGTCGCGCACTTCATTGAGACATGCAAGAATGTTGGGACTGACGCCGACCTGATGATGAAGCAATTCGTCCAAACATTGAAAGGTATTGCCTTTTATCGATATACCAATCTAGAGCCTGAGTCCGTCGATAGTTGGAAACAAATGAAGCAAGAGTTCCTCAATAGGTTCTACAGCACTGAGCGCACTGTTAGAAAGACTGAGCTGACAAACACAAAACAATGAAAAAATGAGCCAATTCTTGACTAAATCAACCGCTAGCAGGCACTTAGCCTCAAGTGTACAGATCGACTATCTGAAGCTTCTGCCATTGAAATGTGCTCGCCAGACATGCATTGGGACTTGCTGTATGTCCGACAAATGAGTAAGTCGATGACTTTCCAAGAATTGGAGACCAAAGCACATGACATAGAGGTGACGATAGCTAGCCGTTGTGGCAACTCCTTCTATTCTACCGAATCAAAGAAGGACAAAGTTGAATTCGAGAAGAATGTTAACTTTTCTAAGAGCACAACCAAAGAAGCATGTCCACCTCTACAAGTTAGCTAATTTAGATTACGAGAAAGCCGAAACTAGAGGGCAAGAACAGCCCGTCACTCAAGGTTGCGACAAAGAAGCATCCTAGACTAAAAGGGCTTCAAGAAAAGAAGTATCCATTTCCTGACTTAGATTTGTCAGGCATGCTAGATGACTTGCTCGAGAACGGCGTCATCAAATTACCCAAGCCAAAGCACTCAGAAGAAGCTGGGAGGACCACCGACCCCAAATACTGTCGGTACCATAGGATCATTAGTCACCCTCTTGAAAAGTGCATTACAGTCAAGGAGCACATCATGCGATTGGCTAGAGATAAAAGAATCATTCCAAATTTGGATGAAACAGTAGAAGCTAGCCACGTCACAGTGCAAGAGGTGGAGGAGTCAGATTCCAAAATAGGTTTTATTGAAGCACCAGAGGTCCTGGAGGATGGGGGATAAGCCACAGTTGACGAGTTAAAAGAGTTTAATCTCGGTTCTATAGAAGAACCTTGCTGTCTATGCGAGTGTCATGCTCACGCCTAAGGAAGAGGAAGAGTATTTCAAGCTCCTCTCTAAATACAAGGACGTGTTTGCATGGAGTTATAAAGAAATGCCTAAATTAGACCCCCAAGGTTGCGGTTCATAACTTGTCCATTAAAAAAGGTGTTTCACCTAAGAAGCAACATCAACGGCATTTTCGACCTGAGTTGATACCTAAAATCGAAAAGGAGGTAAACAAACTCATTGATGTTGGGCTCATACGTGAGGTGAAGTATCCAACTTGGATTGCAAACATTGTCCCAGTCAGGAAGAAAAATGGCCAACTTCAAATTTGTGTGGATTTTTGGGATCTTAATGGTGCATGCCCAAAAGATGACTTTCCACTTCCAATCACTGAATTCATGATTGATGCTACCACTGGTCACGAAGCCTTATCCTTCATAGACTGCAGTGCAGGCTACAACCAAATTCAAATGGCACTTGCAGATCAAGAAGCCATAGCATTCTGCACACCGAATGGCGTCATTTGCTACAAGGTGATGCCTTTTGGCTTGAAAAATACGGGAGCAACCTATCAAAGGGCGATGCAAACCATTTTTGAAGACATGCTGCACAAAAATGTGGAGTGCTATGTGGATGAACTAGTGGTCAAATCCAAAAAGAGATCAGATCAACTGCAAGATCTTCGGCAAATCTTTGAAAGATTAAGAAAATGCAACTAAAGATGAATCCACTTAAATGCACATTAGGGTCACATCTGGAAAATTCTTAGGCTTTGTCATTCGACATAGAGGCACTGAAATTGATCAAGCTAAGATAAAAGCAATTCGAGACATGCACCCATCAAAGAACCTCAAAGAGCTCCGAGGGTTGTAAGGACGTTTGGCGTACATTAGAAGGTTCATCTCAAACCTCGCTAGTTGTTATCACTCTTTTGGTCACTTGATGAAAAAGGAAAAACCTTTTGAATAGGATGACTCATGTCAAGGGATTTCAACAGCATTAAAAAGTACTTGTTAAGCCCTCCAGTATTAGGGGCACCTATTACTGGCAAGCCCCTCATACTTTACATCGCAGGGCAAGAACGTTCTCTTGGAGCATTTTGTGCCTAAGAAAATTCTGAAGACAAGGAGAGGTCTCTCTATTACCTGAGTCAGACATTGGTTGAGGCTGAACTTAATTACTCACCAATTGAAAACATGTGCTTGACTCTCGTGTTTATTGTTCAAAAGTTGAGACATTACATGCAGGGCCATACTGGCCATGTTATCTCCAAGGTAGACCCAATTAAGTACATCTTGACAAGACTAGTTCTGAATGGATGGCTTGTGAAGTCGACAGTTATCTTAAAACAGTATGATATGGTTTATATGCCACAAAAGGCCATTAAAGGCCAAGCACAGGCAGATTTCTTAGCAAACCACCCAGTTCCTGATAATTGGGAACTAAGTAATGACCTTCTTGGGGAAGAGGTGTTCTATGTCTATGTCCTTCCACCTTGGGAAATATACTTCGATGGAATTGCCAGACATGATGTGGCAGGAGTAGGAGTTGTACTTGTCTCTCCTGAAAAGCACATTCTACCATATTTATTCGCATTGACCCAACTGTGCTCTAACAACATGGTTGAGTATCAAACACTTATACTAGGCCTTCAAATGGTAATCGAGATGGGGATTAAAGACCTTGATGTCTATGGCGACTCACAATTGGTCATTAACCAGCTCTTAAAAGAATTTGGAGTGAAGAAGGACAACATTATCCTATATCACAAGCATGCCTTACGACTGTTGGATAGGCTAGAAACTGTAAAGTTGGAACATGTCCTTGGGGGTGCTAACAAGATATATAGCTGATGCACTTGCAAACCTTGCAGCCACTTTGGCACTGGAGGCAAAAGAGAACATCAAAGTTCCAGTTTGCGAGCAATGGGTCGTTACGTCGCTCGACAATGACAGTGAAAAAGATGTCAAAGGAGTCTTTGCTTGCATGGTAGACAAGTAAGATTGGTGCCAGCTGCTTATTGACTACTTGAATCACAGAAAGCTGGCAAGCGCATGAGACACAAGACAGAAATTCAACGATGAGCCTCACACTTCCTCTATTACAAAGGAACGTTGTATCGAAGCTCTTTCCTTGGTCTCTGGCTACAATGTCTGGATGAGGAAGAAGAGAAACGAGCAATGAAAGAAGCACATGCCGGTGTATGTGTTGCGCATCAATCAGGACCCAAGTTACATTACCGCATCAAAGGAATGGGCTATTACTGGCCCACCATGGTGCGTGGTTGTATTGACTATGCAAAAAGATGTGATGCATGTCAGTTCCATGCTAACTTTATTCACCAGCCTCCAGAGCCACTCCATCCAACCTTGGCATCTTGGCCGTTTGAGGCATGGGGACTTAATGTTGTAGGACCCCATACTCCTAAGTCTTCTGCAGGTCATATATGCATTTTGGCTGCCAGCGACTATTTCTCTAAATTGGCAAAGGTGATGGCATCAAAGGAAGTTAAAAAGGAGAATGTTATCGACTTCATTAGAACACACATCATTTATTAATATGGTGTGCCTCGATACGTTATCATAAACCATTTTTCAACAAATTAATTACTAAATTTTGTAAGACATTCAAGTTTGCCCAGCATAAGTCGTCAATGTACCATGCCCTTGGAAATGGACTAGCAGAAGCTTTCAACAAGACATTGTGCAACCTGTTGAAGAAGCTGGTCTCGAAATCTAAGAGAGATTGGCATCAGAGGATGAGGGAGGCTCTTTGGGCATACTGAACCACGTATAAGATGCCAACACAATCAACCCCTCATGCTCTAGTGTACGGAGTATAAGTCATCCTGCCACTGGAAATTCAAATCCCGTCATTGCGTATTGCTATACTAGAGGGTTTGAATGAGGATGAAAACCACCAACTTCACTTAGTAGAATTGGAGACCCTCGATGGGGAAAGACTCTAAGGCCAACAGAAGTTAGAATGTTATTAGGCTCGCCTAGCCTGAGCATTCAACAAAAAAGTGCAAGCGCGCTCCTTCCAAGTTTGAGGATTAGGTGCTTGCACTGAAGAGGCCAATTGTCATAACCCATAAGACAGGAAGCAAATTAGGGGTATGCAAAAAAAACCAAAATCGAAAACCAAACCGAAAAACCGAGAAAACCAAACCGAAAAACCGGTTAACCGAACAAATTTTTCAAAAATGTCAGTTCCGTTCACTGAACCGAATTTGTTTTTTGGTTTTCGGTTCAGTTATGATTCAGATTATTTGAAAATTCGGTTAACCAGCCATTAACCGAACCAAAAATAATTTTATTTTTTAAAAAAATTATACATAAAAAATAAAAAAAATTTGGTAAGAAAGTGCACTTTTTTATTATTTATAAATGGTAACCAAAGTTTAATTTTTATAAAAATAATTTAAATATAAAAGAATGACAAATTTAGGTAAGAAAGTACAAGTTTTTTATTATTTGTAAACGGTTAACCGGTAACTGAACCGAAAAATCAGTTAACCGAATCGAAAAACCGGTAAACCGAAATTTTCGGTTTGGTTACGGTTCGGGTTTTGGACGAACCGAAATTTTCAGTTCTGTTACGGTTCGTAATTTTTTCGAACCGAAAAACCAGTTAACCGATTTTCGATAACTTCAGTTAACCGGTTTTGCACACCCTTAAAGCAAATTCACTTTGAAATGGGAATGACCCTATGTTGTCCGTAAGGCACACTCAAATAGTACCTACAAGATAATAGGTGGACAAGGGGTTCTGGTCGGACCAATAAATGGCAAGTTCTTAAAGTGCTGCTTTCCTTGAGGAAATCCTGGACTAGCTCCTAAATACGAGCCTAAACTGTTCACACACTCCAAAAAAAGCAGCTCTTGAATAAGAGCCCAAACTGTTCACACGCTCAAAACAAAACAGCTCTTGAACAAGGGCTTAAAATATTGACACACTCAAACATAAAAAAACAAAGCAGCTCCCGAGCAAGGGCTTAAACTGTTCACACACTCAAAAAAGAAACTCCCGAGCATGAGCCTAAACTGTTCACCCAAACCAAAACAAAATCTTTGTACTACTCCTGGCCCGCAAGAGTATAAACTGTGACCATCAAAGTATACTTTGTTGAACTATGGGATGACTTGATCTTATTGAAAATTGCAAGTTTCCATAAGTGCATAGGTAGCTTGGTAACCAAATTACCAAGTGCAGTCATGCATGATAAAACGGAGGAGGCATGAAAGAAAGGCGATCAAAGATATCAGTTTTCTACCATCATGCTGCTCCTTCTGAATCTTCATATCACTTTCTGGTGTGTATGATCCCGTCTTTGGCTCCAAAAGGCCTAATGGTAAATCGCGTTCTGAAGTGGTCCTTCAAATCTTCACACCACTTTTTGGCGTATACAGTCTCGTTTTAGGCCCTAAATCATCAAACGGTAAATCGTGTTTGCAAGTGGTTCTTCAAATCTTCATACTACTTCCAAGCGTGTAGGTTTCCGTTCTATGCCTCAAAAGGCCTAACAGTAAATAATTTTGCAAGTAGTTCTGCAAATTTTTGTACCACATTTACACAAAAAGCTTCCGATCCGTTCTAGGTCTCAAAAGTCTTAGTGATAAACCATTTCACAAGTCGTTCTTCAAGTGACTTGCCAAGTTGTAAAAGTGACTACACAAATGCAACAAAGAAAAAAAAGGCAGGGTCTTGGCATACAAAAACAACATAAGCGATAAAAAAATGCGATCTTTCAACAAGTAGGCATGACGTTGCATCGACAAAAATGCGACCTTTCAACAAATAGGCATGACGTTGCGATGACACAAAAATGCAACAACAAATGAGCCTAACGTTTTGACGACACAAGCAAACATGAAAATCTTTCAGTATGTGCGGTCAATGAGTGTATTAGTAGGGCATGAGAAGACCTTTCAAGAAAATAAAGTTGCTTCCTTTATATTTATTTTTGGCCAAAGCCACCGCCTTTTATGGCCAATAATTTCCAAAAAAATCAACCACAATAACAAAACCCCATATACCCAAAAAGTAGAAGGGGAACTCTCCCAAATAGCTTCCATTTCTTTTCCGTCTCCTCTATTTCACCCAAACTCAAGCCGAAAACCAGAAAAAAAAAAAACTCATAAATGGCTTATCTTTCTTTGTTGAAGCTCAAGCATCTCATCAATAAGAACGGATTCAACAATCCAAATAAACCCAACTCAAGCCATAAACCCAGCTCATTCAAGCCGCCCAAAATTTTTGGACTTCATTAAGGACACATAAAAAAATGATACTTTGGTTTTAATCAAGCCACCAATCTGACCCATTTGGTGAATCGAGTGTGAAGGACCCGTCGTTGATAAAAAAAAATTCGAACTTTTGCTCCTATATAGACTAGGTCTTGGAAATGAAAAAAAGACAAGCTTGCTCTTTTATGAACATGGAATTTTGAAAAAAAAAAAAGAAGGCAAACGGTGTTGCGAAATTTTTGCTTTGGATATCCACAAGGATCGAAAATTGCGCACAAAGATCAAATTTTGGAGTCCTTCCACCATAAACAGTAGCAGCAGTAGTAGCCTGAGAACCCTTAGGTCTGGGCATTTTGATTAGGGATGATAATAAAACCCATATCCATTTAAAATCCGCCCCATTTAAAACCCAAATGGGTGGTGAAAATGGGTTTTAAATGGGTATGGGGCGGGTATTGGAGAACGGGTAAGGGTACGGGTACGAGTACAGATATGGGTATAACTCTTACCCGCCCCCTACCCATACCCGTTTTTATAATAAGAAAAAGAAATTATCTTCGATTAATATTTTTCTGATTTAAGTCCATCCAAACATTTCTAGCAAAAAAATTAGTCAATATTGTATTTGATTTCACAATTCTAAACAATATATTCCCAAAATATCACAACTTTGCGTTCTTATAATGACAAAAACATATATTGTTCTTGGATATTAGTTTCATGTGGGTATTAATTTTCATTCTCTATGTGAACCCAAATAAAACTCGTAAACCCGCAAAACCCGATAGGTATGGGTATAAGTTTTATCTTTTAATACCCGATGGGTACAGATACGGGTTTGGGTACAATTTTCGAAAACGAATATGGATAAGGGTATGACTCAACCCGCCCCGTACCCGCCCCATTGTCATCCCTAATTTTGATTGCAGCTGGGCTGAGAAGAAGACGACGGGGGAACAGCAAGGTCACGTGCAAAGGCAAGAGGCGTTGAAGTGGAGCAAGTCGGGCCGCAGAGTAGAAGAAATCCGGTTCAAGCCCACAAACAGAAGAAAAGGAGGGAAAAGAAAAGAAAGAAAAACGTATTGGCTGGCCCGTGCTCTCCGCGTGTGACTTAAATGAAATATGGGGCCAGGCCAGCCCAGGATGAAAGGGAAAGAAAACGGGCCCAGCCCTTACTTACGGAAAAAAACAAGTAGAGAAGAAAGGAGGGACCGGGCTCAATAAGTAGACAACGGGCCGCGGGCTAGAGAAGGAAAGGCCCGAAGCTGAAGAAGGCATCTCAGCTAGCCCGCAAGGAAGAACATGGGAAGCCGAACGCAGGACGCAGGCTGGGGAAGGATAAGCCCGAGACAAAATTGATGTAGTCAAGCGCTGGTCTGACGCCGTTGGGCCGTCAGTTTGCCAAACCCAGGCTTGCGAGTTGAAAGAAATAAGGAACAGACGGAACAGGCCCCAGCATTGGGCCAGCTACGGTTGGGCCGTATTTTGGGTATTCTCTTCCATCATTTACTAGATCAAATCCACGTTCTCTTAACTCTTCAATAAAAAATTATCGTTTGTTCAAACTTTAAAAAAAAATCAAAGCATTTGGAAATTTCATTCAAGGCATTTATCATGAACAAATGACACATTATAAAAGAAAGTCGAGACATCAGTCACGCTCAATTGCAAGTCTCGTACGTTATCTTGTTTCGAATGGGCAATTTGTAGGCACTAAAAATATTTATGTGTCGTACCAAAATCAAATAAAATTAATTATCTGAAACAACTTTTTTAATTAATTTAATCAGGAGCAAAAGACTCTTAAGATGAAACCTAAGAGACTTCTAAGTCAAGCCACGATTTATAGGCTCGAACGACTTCTAAGTCAGGGTCCAGTCGAAACTCAAATGACTCTCAAGTTAAAATCCAAGTCAAAGCCCAAATCAAGGCACAAGAGGCTTTCAAGTTAAGTTACGACCCAAGTCCGAACCACTTCTAAGTCAATGCGCAATCGAAACCAAGTCAAAGGTCAAAGCCTGAGTTGATTATCAAGTCAAAGGTCAAAGCCTAAATCAACTCCCTAGTCAAAGGTCAAACGACTCCCAAGTCAAGATCCGGTCAAAGCCGGAGGAGACTTCCAAGTCAATGCCCAGTCGAAGCCAAAAAGACTCCCAAAGTCAAAGCAAATGACTCATAAGTCAAATCGATCCAAGATGAGGCCCATTGAAGGCTCAAAACGAGGTCAAAGCCCATGTTGACTTTTAAAGGGAGGGGGAAGTTTTCCTATAAATAGGCTCTCACCTCCCCTTGATTCAAATGTTGAAAAATTGAAAGAAATCACCACACCCAAACACTATCTCTTTGAAGGAAGATAACAAGCAGATGCGCCATCCTCCCTCAAAGATCAAGTCTTCATCTTGATTGAGATTAAGCTTTTAAGACCCTCTCTCAAGATAAACTCATTTAAAGAGATCGAATCAGAGGATTACACTCATTATATTCAATAGAGATTGTACCTACATTCAAATCAATACAAAGATTCAATTTTGTGTCCAAATTTCTATCTAATTTATTTTAGGCTTGAAATTTGTGTTTATAAGTATATTGTACCCAGCAGCATTTTTTTAATTTTCAAATGTAATGAAGACTTTTTCCTCTAGTGCCCGATCGATATCATGTCGATAAATAATTGCATACTTGATCAGGGACTGATGGATCTTCTGGCGTGAAAATGACGATATTCTCCCAGTGCCCATATAGGAAAGACACATCGCAATGATGCAAAATGGACGGTGCAATTCCTCATAAATACCCCTCTTATTTCCTGTCATACAATTTCACCGTAAATTTAAATACAGTAATCTTATTGGGAAGAAAAATTTCTAAGGAAAAAAAGCAACATGGAAGAATATTTTGTATCTTAATAAAAGTGTTAGTATCGATTGGATATGTAATTAATTATAAGAAATTTTTTTCCTCTTTTCTTCAATGCACTGAGAAGAAAGAATGTGGTGATATATGAAGCCAAGAAATGAGCAACTGACTTTTTAAGACCTGGGTATGATACTGCTATACGATGAATTAATATTTCATGCCTTAACTCTTTGGTATAGCCCTTAATATTTTATGACTTGACAATTCTTAATCCACATATTAATATCGATTCTAGTAGATAAAGTCTCTAAGTGGCCTTGGACGAAATCCCAATGGAAGTCGAACAAAAGAGATCAACTAAATCAACTAAACCATCAGAATTAAGCATTAAGTCAAATTGAAAAAACTTTAATAAAAAGCTAGTCCAGTTAAGATTTGGGGTATCTTGCTAAATGTATGTGTTGGTTGTAAAAAGAGGTAAGAGATCTAACCAAAGTATACCAAACATATTTGGATCCTAGAATTTAGCAAGATACCACCCAATGATGGTATTAATTAGAAAGAAGATACTGGTGCCCTTATGAACTAGGATCACAGGGTTGGGACCTTTGGCTAAGAAGATCATGTGGTGGAGGATGCCTCAGACTAGGAAGGTGTAACTACTACTTAAGGACATATGTCTCCCAAAGCATACAAATGTGCTCAAATATAAGTAGGTACTTGTTCAATGCTAAATTGTCGCATTTTACATGTCCCTTTCATCTAATTTTAGCTCGTATAATAATATAATCTTTAAAATTTTTACTTGTTTTATTTACTTTGTAGTTAAATAAGTTCAACCGAGCAAGTGCCGTGAAAAGGGAGCAAAAAAAGTAACAAAAGAAGAAAATAAGGCAATGGGCGACAGACGGCTTGTCAACTACACGACAGCTGCCGCCACTAGCCATCAGCCCAGCTAGGGGCTGGCGACGGCCTGGCCGTCAGCAGCATAACAAGCCGTCGGGCCTAGCAACGGCTGGTCGTCAACCATGCGACGGCCGTCGGCCAACTCAGTTTCCCAACCTCCTGCGCACTGTTTTGGGGCCTAACTTGATTGCTTTTTAAGGGCCTTGTTCGGAATTTTTAGGGAGGTTCCTTTGGTGATTGTTAGGCTAGGTTTTAGGTTAGTTTTAGCCAATTATAAAAATTCCATTAGGGAGATTAGCTTGTAATTTTAGGAGAATTGGATTCAAGCTTGCGGATTTTGAATCTTCATTCAACAATTCTCAAGCTTAAGTTTTCTCTTCTCTCTCTCCCTTTCTATTTCATACTTTTTTCTTGCTTCTTTTATTTGAGCATGTTTAGATTGTATTTAGTTTAAATGTTTGGTTTTTATTGTTAATTCATGTTTTATTAGCTTGCTAGATTAGATTACTTTCATTCTCTTTACTCTCTAGTTCATGTTTGTTTTCATATTTGCTAGTTTAGGTGTAGTTAGATTTTATGGTTTCTTTGCTGATGATTAGTGGTTAGTTTTGTTGGCTTGGATTGTGATTAGCCCTTTTATGGCTAACTAGTCTTGTATTAGGCCTAATCACACCCAATTTATGCTTAGAACTTAATTAGAGTTTTTTTTCACGTCTGTTAAGTGTTTGATAAAATGTTTGAAAAAACTTTCATCTATATTTTTGGGTGATTGACTTATGCTGAGAGGTGAGGTCAATTAGCTGGTGTGGAAGAGGAGATAGCTAGGATTTGGACATGAAAATAGTCCTGATCGTAGGTAGGTCTAAGGATTGCTAATTTGGTAGTCTAATTAGACTAACCCCAAGAAAATAGGTGTTTAGACTAATTAGGCTAGCTCATGCCCTTGAGAGAGGGCTTAGGTGGTTTTCGATGTTGCAACCAAACATCTCTAGTTTTCTGAATATTGGTTCGTCAATTGGTCAAATCATGACTCCAAACCTCTTTTCTTGTGTTTGTTAGCTTAGTTTTTCTTGCCTTTCTTTCTATTTCACTTGGTCTAGATTGAAAACTTGAACGAATCCTGATACTTGAAACCCAACTCCTTGTGGACAACACCCCTAGTAGTCGACGATAAAACCTTGCACTTGGGGTTGCAAATATTAAAACTCAAATTCTTCTCATAAAGTTTCTGACACCGTTGCCGAGGAGTTGGCGCTTTTCAATATCGGGGTTTACTTGAGCATTTGAGGCTAGGCCTTTAGAAAATCCCAAAAACACATCAAAAATTTGAATAAAAAATTCGAAATGGCTATTTTTCATTAACTTAATTTGAGCATGAACCTTTTTGCCTATATTTTTGTTTAGATTGAATGATTATCGTGCTCAATGTGTACATTTCATGTATGAAAAATGGGAAATATGCATTGTTGTGCTTGAGGGAATAACACATGAGACTCGAACCACTCTTGAGTCCATGTATCATGTTGTGGTATGTGCTATTTAGATGTTGCTGATATGTAGCACTTGTTTGAGTATTTGGCTTGGTATCAATGCTACCACAAGAATGTTAGTGTGACTTTTGTGTGCACTTCCCCTATGTCCTACGATTTGCACACTTATTCTCTTTTTATGTGCTCTTATTGTCAATCTTTGGATCATGATGTGAATTCTTGTCCCTATTATGATATTTCTGATGAATGATGTGCGAAACTCAACGCCGTAATAGAGACAATGAATGAGCGACATGAGTGTTTTGTTAGTAAAATGAGAGAGTGTGGTCTATTGCATGAGACCGACCCTAGTCCATCTTCTCCTAGACTTGTGGTCAGCCTCTATGATGACTATGAGTCTTCTCTTCCTCTAGAGCCCGATTTTATGGCTCATACACCTTTGACCAATCTAGAGGAAGTGATTGACCCTCCCTTTGTCGCTCCATCCTTGTCTAACACACCTAGAAACACTACTAAGGGTGCCTTGAGCTTACTTGTTTCTCCCCTTCCTTTAGCTCAGTGCATGGGTTTAGAGATGAGTGAGTCTCTTACGGGCAATTCTAGTTGTGTTGATGATGATTCGCTTGATAAATTGAGCGATATTGCATTGTTAGAGCCTTCTTTTGAGGAGTTATATAGTGATGATGTGAGAATTGGTGCCACTCCTAGCATTATTAAGCATATTGACCCAATTTGCACCGAGTCACTTGACTTAGTCCCCATTTCATCCCCCTTACTTCCCACCAGCCCTCCTTCAATTACATGCATTTCACGAGTCCGTAGGTGACATTAGAGGGTATGATCCCTCCTTGGTATGGGTGTTCATCGGTCCAGGACCGGACCAGACCGGACCGGACTGGCTGGACCGAGGATCGAAAAATTAGCAAATTGAGGACCGAGGACCCGACCGTTCTGGAGTCGGTCCGGACCGGACCGGACAGGACCGGATCGATTCCAGACCGGTCCTGTGACAGCCTTAGTGTCAAACTGTCAATAATTTGCAAAGCCAATTTTCCACCCAAAACTCTCATATCAAACACCCAAAAACTTCCCAAAACCTCTTGTTCCCAACCCTTTGATTTTGAAGCTTTGAACAAAACCAAAACAACAGTTGGGATTTGGGATACCATCTAGAAAATCAAATTACAACCCAAAAATAAAGGCTTGGAGGCACACTGTTGCCGAGTCGACTCAGCCGGATCTCCATCCTTGAAGATGCTTCGTAGAAGGCCTCCCAATCCCATCGACGATGCCACTACCTGCAATCGCAGCAGTCCTCTTCCTCTTCCTCTTCTCTGACAGTTGTGATTGCAGGGGCAGCTTCGCCCCAGAAACGAAGACCCCATCCTCGTACAGCTCAAAAATAGTCTCTGATTTACACAAGATGAAGAGGAGAGAACAGAGCGAAGGCCGAGGAGAGGACAACAACGAGCAGATCGAGCCGCCAACGCAGAGAGGAAAGGAGTGGAGGAGGAGGCGGAGAGGTTGAGTGAGAACCAGAGAGCAAGAGCGAGAGCGAGGAGAGGGCAGAGAGGCGGAGTGACCTAGGGCTAGTACTGGATAGTCTGGAGTCTAGACTACTGGCTGTCAACTTAAAACAAAACAAAAAAAAAAGCCTAACCCTATCGGTCCGGTCCAATTGTCGGTTCGACCGGTCCAGGACCGGATCGGACCGAAGACCGAAAGTCGGAAAAAAGAGGACCGAGGACCGAACCGAAAGGCATCGGTCCGGTCCAGACCGGACCGTTTAATGAACAGTCCTACTCCTTGGACCCTCATTGTGCATACCTAGAGGACATGCTTAGGAAGATCATGTGGAGTACTTTCTTTGATCATGCTTTTGATTTTTCTATGACATTTGATAAGTGTAAGAGGACACTAACTACATTTACTTCTTTCTTATTCATGTTCTCTTACTTACATCACATTGAGATGCATGCCAAGGCACATGATAAGCTTTTAAGAGCTTTGACAACATTCGAGTTGAGGACTCGAGTCTTGATTGATATGGAGGAGTGGCTGATGCACCTCAAGCCTCCATAGCGTCATCTTAGAGAGGCATAGCTTGGGTACATTCAGTGCCCGACCTGGTATATTCATTCTAACTCTTCTCCTTTCTTTTATGTTCTTTATTTTTCTTTTTGTTTAGTTGTGGATATTAGGTTGTGTTTCATTTTATTTTTATTTTCTTTCTTTTTCCTTTCTTTAGTTGTGGATATAGTTGTGGATATTAGGATGTGTTTTTGTTGGTCACCATATTGTGGTGAAACTTGGGATGTTGTGGAGCCAATTGATGGCTGTGATCACCTTTGTGTGTTTTTGTTGCATAGTCATGTTTTGTTATTAGTGGTGTGGTTGGATATATGTTTGTTCATTTTTTGTGGCATTAGTTTGGTATATATGTGTGGTCTTGTTGACAACTGGGTGAGGTTATATTTTTGGGTGAGTGTGTTATCTTGTGTATATATGTTTTTTGTTTTGTTTTATGTTTTACGTTTTTTTTGTGTTTGTTGTGACTCCTTGGCTCTCAATGAGGACATTGTGAGATTTCGGTGTGGGGATGGGAGTCATTTACCCACATATTTTTGTGAAAATTTTAAAATTTTTGTGAAAATTTTAAAATTTTTTTATAGTTTTTCTTTTTGGCTTTGGGAAACTTTTGTGCCTTTGTGATTGGTTGTTGATTCTTGCTAGCTTTGTTGCTAGCTTGTATATTGGTCGAATATGTATAATGGAACACTTTTCTATAATGTAATCTCTGATCTCTCATAATAACCTCATTTCACATGTGCGGTTTCGTGCCTACCTTATACACTTAATCATTGACTTTTGTTGAAATTTGGGTTTGGGGACATTCTACTTGGTTAATTGACTTCCAGTTTTGGCTTCACTATGAGGAAAAAAGGGGGGGGGGGGAAGAGAAAGACAAGAAGTCTAAAAGTAAGCTTAACTCTGGTACCTCTATTTGGGCTTGAACAAGTGCTTTGCACATCCAAATAAAACCTTTAAAAAGGGAAGAAGTCTAGATACGTGCTAAGTTGTTCCTCCGAGAGTTCAAGACCTAATAAGCCAAGAACTACCCACCCGAGCAAAGGAGCATAAGGAGAAAAGGAAAAAAAGAAAGAAAAAAGAAAGAAAAAAAGAGCAAAATAAAGGGAGTCGTAAGCCAAATGAAGATGACCTTTGACTTGGTTTTAGCCTAGCATTAAGAATCAATACACCTTGCACAAAGCACCCAGTTATGCAAATCGTGTCATTATGTTGTATGGGGTGAAAAATGAGAGTCGGGATGCATTTATAGCCTATGTGTGTCTTGAATGTATGTTTTGCTTGTATATGAATTAGTCGTTAGGTTGTTAGGGTGACAAAATCAATCTAGATGTGTACATATTTTCCCCTTTGCCTTGTGTATATGCTTTGCTTTTGAAAAAAAAATCCAAAAAATATGTCAAAGATTTTGTGGGTATTTCTTCGGCAAGCCCTCACAAGACCTCACTTGTCCACTTGGGGGAACCAAGGGGTTTGAAGGGCTTGTGACATACGCTAAATGCAATCGTGATTCCTACGAAAGTAAGTTAGTTTCTTATGTTACATTTTCTTTTGTTTTGCTCGAGGATGAGCAAAAATAGGCGTTGGGGTATTTGTTCGGTGCTAAATTGTCACATTTTACATGTCGCTTTCACCTAATTTTAGCTCTTATAATAATATAATCTTTAGAATTTTTTACTTGTTTTATTTACTTTTGTAGATACTAAGTTCAACCGAGCAATTATCGCAAAAAGAGAGCAAAAAAATGAACAAAAGAAGAAAACAATGCAACGGGCGCCGCCACCATCCATCAGCCTAGCCAGGGGTTGACGGTGGCTTGCCATCAGCCAGCCTAGTTTCCCGACATCCTAAGCAGTATTTTGGGGCCCGACTTGATTCCTTTTTAAGGGCCTTGTTCGGGACTTTTAGGGAGGTTCCTTTGGCAATTGCTAAGTTAGGTTTTAGGTTAGTTTTATCCAATAAAAATCCCATTAGGGAGATTAGATTAGGAGATTCGATTGTAATTTTGAGATAATTGGATTCAAGCTTGTGGATTTTGGATCTTCATTCAACAATTCTCATGCCTAAGTTTTCCTCTTCTCTCTTTCTCTTTCTATTTTATAGTTTGTTCTTGCTTTTGTTATTTGAGCATATTTAGATTGTGTTTAGTTTAAATGTTTATTTTTTATTGTTAATTCATGTTTTATTAGCTTGCTAGATTAGAATAGCTTCATTCTCTTTCCTCTCTAGTTCAGGTTTGTTTTCATATTTGATAGTTTAGGTATAGTTAGATTTTATGGTTCCTTTGCTGATGATTAGTGGTTAGTTTTATTGGCTTGGATTGTGGTTAGCCCTTTGATGGCTAACGAGTCTTGTATTAGGCCTAACCACATCCAATTTATGCGTAGAACTTAGAGTTTTCTCTCATACCCGTTAAGTGTTCGATAAAATACTTGAGAGAGTTTTCATCTATATTTTTGGGTGATTGACCTATGCCGAGAGACGAGGTCAATTACCTATTGTGGGAGGGGGGAGAGCCGGGGATTTGGACATGAAAATAGTCCTAATCCTAGTTAGGCCCGATGGTTGCTAATTTTGGTAGCTTAATAAGGCTAACCTCATGAAAATAGGTGGTTAGACTAATTAGGCTAGTCCATGACCCTTGGGAGAGGACTTGGGTGGTTTTCGATGGTGCAACCGACCATCTCTAGTTTTCTGAATAGGTTGGGTAGGTTAGGACTCATCCCGATTAGTTGGTCCGTTAATTGGTCACATCATGATTGCAAGCCTCTTTTCTTGTATTTGTTAGCTTAGTTTTGCTTGCCTTTCTTTTCCTTTCACTTGGCCTAGATTGAACACTTGAACGAATCCCAGTACTTGAAATCTAACTCTTTGTGGACGACACCCCAAATACTCGACGATAAAACCTTGCACTTGACGTTACAAAAATATTAAAACTTGAATTCTTCCTATCAGTAGTGCTTCAAAGATAGTGGATAAGTTTATCACAAATAGTACAACGGGAAACAAAAAAGATTTTTCATTAATTGCATAACTTCATTACTTTAACTTGAAAAGATGTAAATCAAAGAGATAGCAAGGAAAACTACATGAAGATGGAATAAGAAAAAGGAATGATCCTTTTAATGGGGTTTAGATCTGTCTTCTATGACTCCACCAGTGGAGCGAAGTAACCTTTGAGCTGCCTAGATCTGGACCTTCAAATTCCGGCTCTCCCCTTTAGTCTTTCTCCTCTTTTCCTTAGTTTCTAGAAGCAAGGCATTTACTCTTCTGGCTCTTGTTCCTACTCATCATCTCGGGGCGCAAATCATACTTGTGGGATTCTCTTTCCTTTCATGAGCTCTACTTCTCTCCTCTATCAAGGGAACTGGCATCTGAAAGAACTCCCTAGGAAGAGAGACTCTAGGCTCCTCCACCGTAGATGGGGAGAGAGAATGAAGGGGAACAAAAAAGCAAATCCCAAAAGAGGGTTGTGGAATAAAATCAGGCAAAGGATTATCTCCAAAGGGTCGTAGGGGGACAATACAAAACACAAAGGCAGTAAAGTCCTGGGGTATATATGTTCTAGGTTCTTAGTGATGACTAAGGGGCAACTTGTAGAATGAATGTAAACTCTGTCAAACATTCTCTATGAAAGGGAGGAAGAACAGGAAGGAACTTACTCCATAGATAAGAAGTAAATCAAGTCTTGAAGCAAAAGTGTTCCCCCGGCAAGATATTGTATTCAAGATGGTTGTATAGAGGTTTAGAATCAATCTACCCGTGAAGATTGCCTGTCATGAGGGCCTTATGCTAGAAATGAAGGAGTGTCGTTCTCTTCACTTCACTTAATTGTTCAGGGACCTTGTCCCTTATGGTGCTCCATGAGAACCATCTCTTCAAGGGATATGGAAGAAATGGAAGGAGGCTAGACTAGTCCAGATACATTGCCAGTGGGATAAATTCAACATCTTAGAGGAGAAAGTCCCAAAGTGGTTCAAGAAGGATAGGAAGAAGAAGTTGAAAAACACTTTGTAAAGCTTGAAAGAGGAATAAACATGTATTCTTTTGAGAAGTTTAAAAGAGGTTTGAAAATTTCTTGAAGGAATTAAACTCTAAAAGCCTAAATCTACTAACAAGATTAGGGAAAAATCTGTCATAAGATGGAAGGGGAAAACTCCAAGAGACACAAGGTCAATAAAAAAAATAATCCAAAAACTATACCAACCATCATTACTGGAATGAGGAAATGGAGAAATATGAAACGACACTTAGTTAAGGCACGTTAAGCCATCCTAAATGGATGTCAACAAAATTTATCAGAAATATGGAAGCAAAATTGGCTAAGAATTTTAACTTTAGAAAAAAAATTGAAATCTTGTTAAGGGCACTTCCCAAAAAGTGGATAAAAATCTATTAGATTATAACTTAGATAAGCTTATTTAGAAAAGGAGCCAGATCAATCAAAGATACAAAGCTAAACTTGTGAAAGCCCTTAAGGTTTGGACAAACTCACAACTGAAGGCAAAAAGTTCCTAAAGAGTTAAAAAGGCTAGATTCAACTACAAGTTGAGGCATATTATATTAAAATCTGATAAATCTCAAGGGGCAAATTGTTTCGGTATGTAAAATCTATAAGACACATTGGGTCAAAATTCAATAGAAGTCCCATGAAAGAGATTGACGGAATCAACTAAACCGCTAAAATTGAGACATTGGGCCAAAGGCTAAGTAAAAAAGTTAATAGTGAAGCTTTAGCTTATTTTCTTGCATGCATCGCGTGTGAAAAAGGGTGAAAGATCTAACCAAAATCTCTTAAATATATTTGGAAACAGTAAAAATCTTTGAAGTTGAATAAAATTAGGAATATAAACTATATCTAAAAAGATATGAAATCTTAGTTAAATTCTTCTATGAGAACCACCCTAAGATCTAATATAAATAACCAATGGCTACAACCAAAGGCAAGAGAATACATAAAAAGTACAAGAGAATACAAAAGCACACAAAATTATACCTAGCATCCCTAGACTTCATTCTCTAATTCCTTTCTTGAGTTCTCCTAACTTGAGCATCAAACACTCTTAAAAAGGCAAGTCCCTACCCACTTGTAAGAACTATTCTTGTAGGAAATTCTTAAATGATGACAAGAGTTCCTCAAGGTTTCAAAAAAGTCCAGATATCTACTTTATGGTTAAACAAATATGATTTTACCATGTTTGTTCTCAATGCTATATTGGCACGAAATAATTTCACCTCATTACCTCTTGTGGGAAGTCCCCATCCTCCATTTGTGAGTTAATCAATAATTTGACTCCTCGTTCAACTGGTCTTGGATCAACATCTGCCTGTTGCATAAAGACTGAGAATTTTTAGTTATTTAAAAAACTGGCAACACTTAATTCACCTAATCATCTGCATTTTCTTTTCTTTTATTATTTAGATGGAATTTCTAAATAACAAGGGTGTGTGCTCACCTGCCCTGCTTTAATAAGAGCTAACAACGCCCATGCTGTGTTGACCAAGTTTGACCTCTTCCCTTCTAAGTCTGTATAAGTCTGTTCCACAATACCAAATAGTTTCTTAATTAAAGGACTTAATTACGCCTTCTCATAATATATTTATTGTTATCATTTTGATCGCAACAATATATACGCTGAACATTATTCAAAGAAAAAATATATAGGACAAAACATTAACATTTTGTGAGAAATAACGATTTTGATTTTCGGAGAACAGGATAATGGTTTTACTCCTTTCGTCTAAGTTTTTTTAAAAAAAATTTGAAATTAATTTCCAAAAATGAGCCTATATATAAATCCTATAATCCATAAATTAAATTTCAAATTTAAAAATTAAAAATCTACCTTGTTTGCGCTTGAGAGGTAACTCTCTCCCCACCCTCCATCCAGAAGTTGCTTGGACAGTAAAAACTCACAAGCCTTACGTAAAGCAAGACTATTTTGGTAGCTCTTTCCATAGGCGACTAGTGCTTCCACGGCAAAAAATGTTCCATAAGTAAAACAAATCCCCCAATAACCGTACCTGGATTATTCCAAAATGAAGCCAATCAAAACTCAATTTAATTCCGTTGTAGACCCCTTCAAAATACGGTTTAGATATTAAATTTGAAAGAAAAAAAACATACGTACCAAGAACCATCAGGGTTTTGAGCTTGTTCAAGGAAGCGTATTCCTTTGGAAATCACGTTTTCGACTTCTTTCCTCCGATGCGTAGGGTATAACTTTTTGAAGAGTAGTAGAGCTTGGACTGCTGAGGAAGTGCACTCAACATAGCTGAAATATATTTTAGAGCATTTATACGAAATGGAGTTTCTCTTGAGCTCGTTCATCATCAGTAAATCAAGTTGTATTGTGGATTATCTTATTTGAATGACTTACTCAATTTCAATGAACACCTCTTCGAACATTTCTGTGGGGTTGATTTTCTGAAAATCATGTATGAATTCTTACAAAGTAAGATCAATGATTTTTTGAAAGATGAAAGTAATTAGTGCTACCATGAAGATAACAGTATGTATCACTCTACAAGCAGTCATGTCTGTAGAGGTAATATAAGATTGTCTACATCTGAATTCCTCAGACCCCGCAAAAGCAGAACACACACTGAGTATTTGTTGTATGAAGATAATAATAATAATAATTTGCTTCATTATTTTACTTCTTTTTCCTTTTTTTCTTTTAGATCTAATACGTACCTCCATCCAACGGAAAGCTAGTTTGGGCTCCCATGCTGGATAACCGCCAGTTTCGCTCTATCAAAGAGCCAAACACCAAAATTCATCACTGGGTATATGTATGGTTGTAAAGTTAAAAATTAAAATTAAAATAAATAAAAATAAACCAAAAGCAGGAAAAAATAAAAGGAAAGGAAAATGCTCCAATGGCTTGCCTGCAGAGACATAACGACATTTACAGCATCATAGAGGCGTTCAGCTTCAATTTTTTCCCCCACAAGTTCTGGTGGCAATTGTGACAATAGCAGTGAAGCCTGTGGAATAACAAAATAATATATTTAAAATCAGATTTTTTTTTTTTAATAAGTGTATCTCTATAGTAAGTAAAATGCATAACTATCATCATGTTGTATCTAACATCTCCAGTAATTCATATTTATATTTATATTCAAAGAGAAAGGAAAAAAATAACGCAAATAAAAATGTTAAATTATTTATTAATAATTATGTATTTTACTTCTTAATAACTGTGTCTATCTCTGTGTCTCATAAGCAAATACTGAGAGGGTGACATGTGATGAGAGTACAAGGGTAGATTCTTATGTTTTAACATGTTTATATGGATGCTAATGATTTTGAATAAGTGGGTTAAACCATTGTCGGACCGGATCAAACCATATAAAAGTCGTTTGGTTTGTTTTATTTTGTGGACATTAATGTAGTATTTTTAAGTCAAAATAATTAAGATATTTGGAGAGTGTCTTGCAGTAAGACATTTTTCATTTCATTTAATTTTTAGATTTCAATAAATACTATTATAATTTTTGACTCAAAACAAAAGTATTTTATAGTAAAAGATTTATCATTTTACTTATTTAAAATGATTGAAACAAAAACAAGGAACGCCATCGCATATTAAAATCCTTTCGTAGACCTTTTTTTTTTAATAACTATTAGTCTATTTTCCTAGCAAGAAATTGTTAGGGTTTTGCTCACATGCATTTATCATATTGGCAATTTTCATACGCATTTGTTTATGTGAATGGTGGGAGCATATACTCTAGAGATACTTTACGAATCCGAACCCCCCAAAAAAAAAGCAGTGAAAAAAGGTGGTATATAGCAGAAAATGGGAGTTTAAATCTGGTGTGGTACCTTGAGGCCTTCAGCAGTGCAATCAGAGACTTGCCAACCATGATCTGGGACTTCTAAAGTCCAAGCACCTTTTGTAATATGCCTATGCATCTTCCTGAAGTTTCCAGAAGGATTGTCCCTGACCTGTTTCAGAACGGGCACTTCAGAATTTGCATGGCTTAGTAGTCAGGTGCTTGCCATGCCAAATTAAACTTGGGTCAAGGGGCAAGGTGTTTTGATTCAAAGTAAGAAAGAAAGTGGACTATAAGTAAGAAAGCTTGTTTTTTTATTGGATTCTTATTTGATAGCACTGGTCACCATCTTTGCTATATGAGGAAATAAGTGAATCGTTTAGTGGAACCATTCATTACTTATTTGGTTGGATATATTCATTATATTGCAAATAAAGTGAGTTGTCTTATATTTGAATTAGCGCATTTAAACTTTTGATTGAGTTGGTTCTTAAACATATTATCCACACTTCAAGTCCAAATTAAGGAACAATCGTGTGAAGGGACCAGTTAGTATAATTAAAACCATTCTTGGACTTTCAACTACCAATTTCAGCTCTTGGCTGAGTTAGTTCTTGAACATATTATGAGATTGTTTTCATTATATTACTAATTTAGATCTGGCAAGTGGGTCATTTGATTCGGTTCCAGGTCAGATAAATTTTAGGTATGGTCATGTTTAGGTTAGTAAGATTCATTTCATTTTTGAATTGAGATATTTTCGATTTCGATTAATTTCGAGTCAATTGATTTTTAGTCTGATAAACTTCCCTTCCATAGAAAAATAACTTTGATGGAAAATGTTCATATAAGTTTCAAGTCAATTTGAGTTTCAAATCCATTTTAGATTAGCTGCTTTACATACCGATTCAGATCTTCCAATTCATGTCACTTTTGTTAAGTTTAGTTAACGTTACATTATATCCAACCAAATATCACACTAGCTCATTCAACCACAACTATGAAAGGCAAGGTTGAAAATTTCAAGTAATTAAGGTGTCTTTACTTAAAAGTTTTAGTGACAAACTGATAATGCACTTATATGGTTAGGGCATCCATTTTAAAAGAATTTTAAGATCTTTAGGCACATATATAGTTATCGACTAATATCATAATTATTCTTATGATATTTAAGATCTATGGAGTACTACGACCTTCTTTCTTGATAGATCTGGAGTTAGTCGTGTAAGATTTCCAACAAATTCAATCCCTCTAGATGAAGCATAGGAGTATGGAATGGTAGCTTACCTTATGGAAATTCCATATCCAAAGTATCCATTCTTCTCAAGACTAACTAAGTTTCAACAACGTATGTTTAAAAAGATCTATTGGATTCTCACATCTTCACATGGTCCAACAAAAATTCCATAAAATAGAATTCTATATGTCGAGATACATTGCGCAGTAATTGAGTATGAAAATGAAAAGGTCAAATTAACCCATTATCTTGTTCATTTAGTTGATTTAGATTATCTCAATGATCAATGATAAGAATGATTTTCAAAATAACAAGAAGTAGTCAGTGATCCTTCTTTAGCAAGAGCCATTAGTTTTTACAACATTATCACCAAATGTGGGCACTGATTGAGCAAGGAGAAATACTACTGCATTGCGGGAATACTACTTTCGCACATCATAATGAGTTTAGCAAATATGTAAAGGTAGATAGAGTTACTTCAGAAGATGTCTTTGATTAGCTCTTTGTTGTTAGAACTAGAAAATCCTTATTAGAAAAGGAAAGAAATATCTTCATGAATTATTTGAAAAATAGATTCAGATCATCTTTGTTGACTCTATTGGAAAATTGTTGACCTCATACTTGTATAAGATTTTGATGATAACAAACATAAATGTAATGCTCTATATGGTTGTGCATGAGTTATGTGTTGTTGATAGGATTTGGAAAACATTTTTGAAATATCTTACTTGATTAATAAGTGTTTGAGAACAGTGTCTTCGAACAGTTGTCGAAAAGTACATGTCTTTCAGAACATCGTTTCAGAACAGTTCTATGAACAGTTCTTCAGAGCAGCTGACTGACAAGGACCCAAGGAGCATCAAAGAACATGGAGTACTTCAGAATAGCTCAAGAAACAGTTCTGAGAAGCGTCAAAGCATTTGGAGCGACAAGTCAAATCGTATACAAGTTGTCCAGCTGATTAACAAGAGTCATTGGTTTGGTATTTATTTGATTTTATTAGATTCTTGTTAATATGCCAATTAGAAGGTCTTGATTTAACATTTACTTTGAATGGTTTTTGAGATATCTCAGAACACTGTCTCAGACCAGTTTTGAGAACAGGGTTCAGAGTGTTTTTAAGCCAAAACTGAATTTCACGGTTTGCCCTTAATTTTTGAGCTGACGTTTGTGAAATATTTGAGATATATTTTCTGTAGTCATTGAGTCCAAAAGAGTTATTTTTTGCTTTGAAAATATTGTGGAGAGTTTTTAGCCTACTTTTTATGGTGAATTTTTTACCAAGTAAAACAACTTCTATTTTTAGAATGTGACTAATAGGTGGAGAAAATTGTGGGCTTGGCTGCTGAAAATTTGTGGTACTCATTTATCCTTGCGACTCAAGCTGTTAGTGGGTGAGTTACCAAGTCTTGCGGCACAAGTACAGTAAAAATTAATATTGTTTTATCCCACATTCTTATTTAAGTAACTTCTCTCCTTCAATTTTTGGGTGTGACATTGGTTTTCAAGGCATTTCAAGTTCTTCGAAGAGATATATTTTCAGAAAGAAAACCGTCTAAAGGGAGTGAAAATTCGAGTCCTCTCATTGGCATACTAGGCGCTCAATTGTATCTTATCCTTGCTTATTTAGAAGCACTTAAAGTAAGGTGTTAATTTCATTTTCTCCTTTCATCAATGAGAATTGAGTGTGTCCAAGTCTAGGGAGACTTTGGACGTGGTGTAACATGTCTTAGGGTAGACGGTTACGTGAGTGTTACATTTGTAACGGTGTAGGTTACTTCTGTAACGTATTTGGCCCGTATAGTGGAAGTGTGTGAAAATTCTACAGGGGTAGGTCGTAGTTTTTCACCTCAGTTGGGCCAGATGTGTTTTCCACGTAAAAACACTGAGTGCATTTTGTTTACTTTCCACTGTTATTCCGTTTTTGGGTCACTGCAAACACTCTGTCCAAACTGTTCTTGAGGGTGTTTCCAGAAACTCGAAAAAATCGGCCAACACAATTCACCCCCCTCTTATGTTTGTGTACTCTCAAAACTATCAATCTGCAACTTGATGAAGATTTTGATGATTATCTGAATAATGATAGTCTAAAAGACATTATTAGACATGAAGACATGTAGAATCTCAATATGGATGACTAGTCTTGTCGGCATTAAGTACTCTACAAAGTCGTTGCATCATTGTTGTGTTTGTTTGTCAAGTATCAAGTCATTAAAATAATATAGTCTACTATATTCATGTGAAAATAGTTGTAGTCATGTGAAAATGTCAGTGTCTGTACTATAGTATTTAGGGCATCCTATGTAGTCTATCTTGTCTATAAAAGAAAAGGTTTAATCCTGCGAAGGTACACTGTCATTTGAGCATACTTGAACAAAAGAGAAGTTAGGATTCTCCATTTCTCTATGAGCAAGCATCTCTAATTATCTTAGTTGTTTAAGTCCCTCTTCAATCTTTCTATTGTAACATTTTTACTTTCAAGCTTTCAATAGAAGAAATTTCCAAGTAGGAAATGTTATTCAATCGAACCTCATGTCTTAAATATTATAATTTATTAATTAAAGTTTCACTATTCTTAAAAATATAAAAACTTGATTAGTGACTACAATCCGAGGTAAGAAACGAAACAGATCTATGTTGTGTCAGATCTAAAGAAGGTGTGGTTGAGATTAGCAATTTCTATAAACTGTAAGCTAGAGGAATAGTAGGATCCGATGCTGACTAAGTTCTTGTAATAGTCAAAACACTCTAATTAAACTTTAATTATATTGCTGAGCATGGTGAGCCTCTAACCACAGAAAATATAACATTTAAGATATAAGTAGTAGATTGTGATAACTAGTATCAGTAGAGTTTTAAAGAAGTTTAATCATTTATAACAAGCGCATTTCCTGGAAAACCCTAAAGTTAGCTTATTTGCATATCTTACCCAATTTTGGGGTCAATTCGTAATTTCAGAAAACTTTGGACCCAAAAAAATAGATATTTGTCTTCCAAAAGTTAGTTAACCCAAACAGTTGTATTGCAAAAAATTATTACTCAAATCTAGGTAGTTCCAAGATCATTATTCAATTTCACTAAGTTAATTCAATATTTACTCATACCACGGTAAATCTGAATGCTAATTTTTCCAACTCGAACCCATCCATATTGGGGGGCGGTGGAGAAAGAATGAGAAATACCTGTGCGGCTTTGAGAAAATCATGCGCTTTCCTAAGTGTTGGTGCATATTCTCGTGCAAGACCACTTGCCAAAATTCCTTGGACTGCTAATGCCGCTTCCCATGTTTGGGTGCCGATGGACTTGATGCCAACCAAATTTACAATTCACAAATTAACTAAAGTACAAATATTTTTGCCAACTTCAATCAGTAAAAATGGAGATATCTTCAAAAAATTAAAAAAAAATAATTTTTTTTTAAAATTTAAAAAATAGAGATTTCCTAGGCCGTGTTTGACAACTACATAAATTTTACCTGCAACTTCAGTCCATCCTCTGCAACCCAGAAGTAATCTGGGATTCTAGCTAGATGTCTCTTGTATGCATCTGAATTTGGATCTTCCACCCAACAAGCAAGTAAGCAAAGAACCTGCAAAAAATGTTATCTTCACTAGTCAGATTATTCGAATGTAAAGTTGACAAAAAGCGACATTCTACTTAGGTTCAACTCCGATTGTTTTTTAATCAAGTTAGAATATGTATTTTTATGTCGTGTTTAAGTCAAATTGAATTGGGTTGTGCATTTTGGCTTTTTTGGTGTACATTTAATGTTTACAATATATTCTAGTAAAAATTTTTAGTCAAGGTGAGCCGACGTTTTGCATACAAGATTGTCTCTAGTGTAGTTATGCCCATTTTTAGTTGGCTCAATTTTGGATTTGATTATTTGAACTCAAGTTGAAATCAGATTACACAATGTAGGTCGAAATACACTTGGTTTTAAGTAATAAGGCATATATCCACTTTGTCCATCGTACTTAGTGAGAAACAGTCGACTTGATGATTGCAATAAAGGACTTGTCCTCTTCAACTTATTCCTACTGTACTAAACTAAACTGTATTTATTTCTCACGAAGTCGAAGAGGGGTTGGCTGGGTGGCCAACACTCCACAAGTGCTCCCCCCCCCCCCCAACGTAGGTACAAACCTGGGGGTACAATTCTGTCTTTGTGCAATTGTGTGTGGGAGGTTTGTGGGCATGGGCTTCAGTCTAGGCTTTGACATTCCCCTTTCCTTGGTCCGTTCAGGTCCATTGGGTACCTCTGATATAGGGACTAGTGAGCTGGACCCACTTACCCTTGTAATAAAAAAAATATTTCTCACGAATCGAACTGAACTGTACCGATTGTTGTTGGTTTTTGAACTTAATTCTATTGAACTCATTTGAACTGAACTTAATTTTGCAAAGCTAAACTGAATTAAACTAAACGTATTCTTTAAAAAACCGTTGTAGAGAACGGGGCCGAAATTAGATGCTACAAACCTTTTCAACCTCGCCAATGCAGAGGTATCTGCTGTTTATGTCCTCATAGTGTACATGCCTTATTGCAACTTCAGTGGCCTTTTCTCTAAGCTTAGAGAAGGGCCAGCGCTTGAGGAGTGGCTCGGCAAAATAGTAAAGGAATCCAAACACCATGTCTTGCACCATTGTATGTGGAACGTAAAGATCCTCCTGCCAAGTTGATGTGATTAATCATATATTCATTGATTTAAACATAGAATTTACACTAATTATGCATGAACTACAAATAGGGATGACAACAGATCGGATTCGGATTGGATGTTGGAACATCCAAATCCGAGTCCAAATAAGTTTCGGATCCAAAAATCCGATCCGAATCTAATCCAAATAATCAAAGGGGACCTCCAAATTCGATTTGACTCAGAGCGGATTGGAGTTGGATTTAATCTGATCCGAATCAATTTTCTTTCACAATAATAATTTTGTACTATTTTGTCATCCGAACTTATTCTGCCAACCTATGGATGCAATAACACGCACTTTCTTATCACTTCAATCGCATATTTGAATATTTAATGCTAAATTAGGGGAGACTGACAAGTGACAAGGAGGTATATGACATCGATTATCTAGTCGGCAACGGAGTGAGACTAAGAGAAACACACACATGCACACACAGGGGGGGGGGAGAGAAAGAGAGAGAGACTCAACTAAGCAACTAATTGGGGGGTGGGTGTTAGGCACTTAGGGTTGAGACAAATTTCAGATTTGAATTTTAAACACTTTCCAAAATAGTTGATTCGGATTGAAACATAAGATTGGATACTATCTTCCTCCGAATCCGATCCGATATAGCTCGAATTCGGACTATTTTTTTTTTAGACTGGAACTCATATATTTTTTTCTCAGCTCGGATTCGAATTGGATTATTTTACCTCAAATCAGATGAAATGTGCCTCGAATTTGGATGTGATTGTCATCCCTACATACAAATTAAAGTTGGCAACAAATAGATCTAGTAGACAATTCACTCAAGTTTGTAACGGGTTAGTTTGATTAAAGTTGGCAACAAATAGATCTAGTAGACAATTCACTCAATTTTCTAACGGGTTGGTTTGATTCTAATCCGTTGATTTTTGGCCGCCCACATCTTAAGGCTCTATTTGAGAATATAAGTAGTTTACTTAAACTAATAACAATTTCAGTAGCAAAATGCTATTATATCTTGAATGCTGCATGCTGTAACTTTTAGGGGTATTTCGTCGTTTGACTAGTAATTAACGGATGAAATGTGTTTGGCGAAAATAGCTATCCGGTTAACAAATAATCATTGAATGGCGTGAAAAGAATATAAATTTTGTTGTTGTTGCTGTTATTATTATCGTTGTTATTATTGTTATTATTATGTAGTTTATTACTAGCAATTTTCTTTTCAATCTCATCCATAACAAACAACGCCGTGACTTTTTTCTTAACTAATACAAGTACAGACCCGTGCTTTGCACGGTGATTTATAAAACAGATAATAAGTTGTTTACAAAAGACACATAGTTGCTATTATTATTTTGAAAAGAAGACACAAATGAGTTACTTAGTAAGTGATGTTGTTATAAGTAAAAGTAAATTTTCACTATAAAAATTTAAAAAGCCTAGTTATTATAGTAAGAATTTTTTAGTATTATGTACTTTTTTTATCCTTTTCTTTTAGGGAATTTTTATCTTTGAAAATAGATCCGTTCTAGTCGCAATTTCATTCAAGTTATCTCAATATGTAGTTACAATACATCAAAATTAATCATCCATGATGTGCTGGGCTCCTCCTTTTGAAATCATGAAGTTAGGTGGCCTTTTATTGAAAAGTATGTCATCGAATTCTTCTTTAGACAACATATCTCCCTAAGATTAGTGTTCCACTTAAATCATGAGTTGCAACACAAATGAGTTGTTGTAGATTTAGGACTATAGATTTAGTGATTTTAGGTTATTTGAATTAAGCAATTTTTATTTTTTTGGAAAAAGGGGGGCTGTGAAAATGGTGGATGGATTTAGAAAAATAATAAAAATTATCATATATGGTAGCTGGTATATTGATTTGAAACTACCTACCAATTTATATAAGTTGTCCCATCTCATAAGGAAAGATAATGAGTTAGCAGAAAGGCGCATGTTAAGATATTCTAGTTAAATCATGGATCATAATTAGTTGCTGCATATTACCCACAGAGCTCTGACTGTTTGATTGTTTGTTTAGATAACCCATAATTTAAAAATCCAAAAATAGTATTTCTAAATTTGTTCATGCGATTAGCTAACCTAAAATAGGATTATTTTATTTCTTGAAATCATAAGGACCCATCAACATCTCAATCAACGCATGATTTTCAAAAAACAAAAAACGCAAGAAATTAAAATTTTCTATAACCTTACCTTGTGATTTGTGTCTTAAGTTAACTATATGACATGATTAATGATTTTGAACATTTGTCATGATTTATGAAAAAAAAAACCTACAAATAGTATTCAAGAATACATTACAGTATTTTACTATACAACAAAAACCGTTAAATTGATTCAAGCATCAATTACTGTATTGAATATATGCCATGATAAAAAATATATAGAAATAGTATTCAAGTATGCATCGTAATCTCTAACTAAACAATGAAAATATTCAAGCATGCATTATAACTTCTAACTGAACAATGGAAACAGAAAATTACATTGATTAAAACATACATGTAGTATTGAACGTATGCAATGATTTTAAAGAGAAAACTGAAAAATTACATTTGTTAATGTTGGGGGCATATTTTGAAGGTGAATAAGTTAATCAAAATCATTCTAAATACTTTATAAATTAGGATCAACTTTTTAATATTAAACTCATCCCATGTGTCCATTAATGCAATTTGATCCTACTACTAGGGTTATACCTAATGAAATCCCCTAGCACCCCCTCCATATTGTTCTAAATCCCAACTTAACCATCTCACTCAATTTTTCAAATAGCAAAACTTTTGAACATATAGAGGACTATACTCTTATCTACGTATGTAAAAAAGAAAGTCAAATTTTATGGTTTCCTTTATATATCTTAATAGTAACTTTTGTAAATTATGAAAATCTTATTATAATTTGGAGTCTAGATATTTGAAATTTTTTAATTGATATAAATAAATAGGTCAAGAAACAATTTAAATACATGTGAAATACTTTGCATTATAATATAATATAAGCAAAAAAATTTTAACCTAAGTCATAAATAGGACGGAAATAATTAAGAATATAAACGAATCAAACCAAACATCACCACTATTAATCAAGCCTAACAAAAATTACACCCAAAAAAGTGAGATTATGAATTGTAGCAAGAAATCAATGATGGCTTCAATTAGTGAAAAATTAAATATCAAGAAAAGAAAATTAAGCCACATATATGAGGAAATTACAACAAAAAAGTACAAAAATTTTAATCAAATACAATCAAGTATTTTGACACTACTAATTACAAAAGAGGAGGTCACTTGCTAACGAATTAACAAATTAAGACAAATAAATATATGAGGAATGGAATGATAATTATTATATATTTGGAAGTGAGGTAAAAAAGATCACTTTGACACACATAAGCAATGAATAAGACAGCAGAATTGATTTTAACTATGAGACGTATTCTAATGTATAATTTCAACTATGAGTAAGAACTACTTGACTATTTACGCTAATATTGAAGGTTCAAGAATGATATCTTTTTATCTATAATTTCCATAGTTATTTGTTACTAACTATTTCATAATTTATATTTTTATAATTATGGGATTATTCTTTACTGGGATTTGACTTTATTATTTAAAATAATATTAAAGGTATAACCACTCCATAATATTTATTTCAACCATTACCGAATTATACTTCCCGGGATTATGCTTTCCTAGGATCATTTCTTTAGTTGTTAATGATTTTTTCCACCATTACAAAATTATACTTCCTGATATTATACTTCCCGAGATTAATATTTTTCTACAATCTAGTGGTGATAAGAAGACAAAATGAATTCAAAAGGTTTAAGAATAATATTTTTTTATAATTTTCATAATAACTAACTACTGCATAATCATTCCTTTTAGAAAAAAAATACTCCATAATCCTCATTTCGACAATTATGGAATTATACTTCATAAGATTATACTTTTTTACGATCATTTCCTTATGAATGATTTTTTCCCTTACTACTATGTGAGAGATTTGAAAATTATAAATTAATTATTTTCAACAATTGGATGGTTGTGATGAGGATAGAGAATGAATCCAAGAGTTCGAAATCTCTAATTAATGAGAATGCAAGAAAATTCCACATCATCACAACATTGTTTTTATATATAGTATAGATGATAAAAATATTATGGGAAAACAATAGTCTACTTAAAAAGAAATCAAAAAATAAATTTGGAAATGTATAGTATTGTTTGGTATGTATCAACAATCTGGTTATGTATTCCCAAAAATAAAACACAACCTTAAAATTTAATCAGCGCTTTGCCAAGCTGTGCCTAAGGGTGGCAATGGGGCGGGTACAGGGCAGGTTTAGTCGTACCCATACCCATTTTGAAAATTAATACCCATACCCACACCCATACCCATACCCATTGAGTACATCGGGTTTGCGGGTTTTATTCGGGTACATATAGACAAAAAAGAATTAAACCCATTTTGTACCCATATTCGATATCAAATAGCCAATGTGTCACATTAACATCAAACTTCTAATAACATATCATATCACATCAAATACAATTAAAAGTTTGCCAATCAAAGCAATAAATTAGCACTTGACAATTACAATTTTTCACAAAATGTTCCACCTAAGTCTTAAATAATATAAAACTCAAAGCAACTAGCAAAATATTTAAACACAAGTAACAAATTAGACAAATGGGTATGGATTTTATATGTGACGGGTATGAGAAGGGTATGGGGCAGGTAGGACCTATACCCATACCCATACCCATACCCATTTTAGCAATACCCGTGTCATACCCATTTTTTTCATTTTCACCATCCATACCCATACCCATTGTGGCGAATTTTGCGGGTTTTAACTGAGTACATATTTTTTTGCTGGCCCTAGTTGTGCCTTTTAATTTACCATTTAATCATATTAGCAAGGGTTTTTGCATGTTTCAACCCCACCTTTGCTGTTGTTGGATGAGTATAATTCAAACTTTAAATTTGGCATCGAACATGCCGATCTGTGAGGGTATTTATTTCCAACGTACTGATGTTAAGTCAATGATTTTTTGACTTGTCAATATAGTAATGCACTAATTTATTTGTCACGTGTGAATGGTATATTTTTCTCCCCATTTTTCAACGCCACCAACCAAATGTAATAGCTAAATTAACAACTCATTTTCTCCTAAATTCTAGGGTATTTATTTATATCTAATACTATCGAGTCATAGACACTGTTACTCACCCTTTGAATCTTAATAACTTATTTATCCTACTGTATAGTGTATTTTCCTTACAGTTTTTGAGCAACATTATTCGCATGTGGTAGTAAGTAAGCATATATATAACCAAATTGACTAGTGCAAATGTTGTTTGCTTACAATTGATACACTCAAAATGGTACGAAGTCCGCATACGGAGGGTTGATTTATAAAGGCCGGATTATTTCGGATCCAAAATCCGGCCCCTCAAAGTTGAGGTTATTGGTGTCCAAAATCTAGTTATAATGATATCTTTTCGCAACATAAGTGGCGTATCCCCCAATTAGATTATTATTACTAATAAAAATCATAATTGGAAAAAAGAAGGATAACGTATGCATATCTCATGACTGACATGCAAATGAAGAGTTCAAGTCACATATTGGAAAATGCTAGAAGTATTCACCTTTGCAATTGTGTTTCTAGCCTTGTTCCAATTGATCTCACAGTAAGGCTGAGTGTAGAGCTCTTTTCTGAGTGAGTGAACGAGTGGAGTGAGTGAACCAACAAACTTCTTGCCATATATGTATGACATTGGCATATACACCAGCCTAGCATAGGCCATCAAATTCCCTGTGAATCGGTGCCCAAAAAAAGGGAAACTTTTTTTAGAAGAATCATGAACCCAAGTTTTTGTTTGTTTGTTTTTTTTTTTTTTATGGTTGGAATCCTGAAAGAATTATTTCATCTATCTCATAAAAGTTGTCACACTACCAACACAGGCTGGGTTAAGTGTTTTGACATTTATTCCCTTTAAGTAAGGTCTTGAATTTGAATCTCATAAATGGAGAAAATCTGTGATAGGAGAGCTCTGCCACGTATTGGGTCAACACTAGTTCGACTCCAGTAAAATAGATCAAGGATTCAACATCCAAAGAAAAAGTTGTCCCTCTCAAAACTGAAAGCTCAAGTTTTACGAGAAATAAACAGGGTTTTTGTTTCCGTGAGGGACACATATTTTAAAACGAAGGAAGCATATTTTAGACAGTAAGTAGTGATGAAACCTGGATGGACAGGAGACATTGTCGGCAATAGCCAAAACTCTGGGGGTAAAGGGTTGCACCCTTCCCATTCATACACTCCAAACACCTGCATTAGCATCAAAAGGGGAAAAATGCTTGATTAATTCTAGTGTAAAATGGCTTTTCTAAATCTGATTTTTAACAGTACAATTAAGAAACACCAGTCCAAGGTAGCCACAATTAAGAAACAAACCTATAGCAATATTCTGTAGTTAAGTGTTATATCAGTATTATAAGATGTTGCATTGATGCTAATATAACATTTTTGAAACCCTGCCTTAGATGATGTTGCACAAGCATAATGCAACACTTTTTGGAAAATATGCAGGACATACTTTAAGTGTTGGACTGATGTAGCTAATGCAACACTTTTATCATAGAGGTGTAACACTTTGTCAATTAAATTGCAACATTTTCACATCTTAAATGCAACACTTCTTTTCATTCCACCTCTAGGTACACGTAAATTGTTTTTTTTTTTTTGGGGACAAAAACAATTATAATATTGGACCCTCTTGTTGCCATGCACAACTCAACTTTAAATTACCAATTAGGCTCACATATTATTACATGCCTTTGTAGCATACTCTACACTTACACAAAACTTACCAAGATCAAACGGAACCTCAAAGAGAAAAAACTCATTTTCTCCATACTTTTTTTTGCCTGACATTGTTTTCCTTTAACTTTTCTTTCCACCAAATTTTTTAAGGATCAAACGGAGCCTAAAACAATATTGGAAGGGGAGCTGACAAATACTCTTTTGAGAACCTTGAAAAGGGTTTAAAAACTTATTAAAGACATTAAACCATGAAAGATTGAGTTGAGTGGAAAGATTAGGGCAAAATACGTCATCAAATTGGGGAGGAAAAACCCCAAAAGTAAGTCCAATCAAGAAATCTCTATAAACTATACCAGCCATCATTACTGGCATGGGAAAATAGATAAAGGACAAAAAGACACTTAATAAACCAAGAGAAGCTATCTTGAGTGGGCATTGAAAAATTTCTCAATGAAAGGGAATCTAAATTAGCCAAAGATTTAAATCTTCAAAATAAAGATTTGAAACCCAACTAAGAAAATTTTCCAAAAAAAATTCAATAAATATCTAATTAAAAATAATCTAGCCAAGCCTCCTTAGGGAGGAGACTAGATTACTGAAGGGTGTGAAAACCAACCCTAAAAAAATTCTTGAAGTTTGAATAAACTCACCATTTAATGTAAAGAATTCATATAGAGTTGAAGAGGTTAAGTCCAACGACAAGTTGATGCATGTTATATTAAAAGTTGACATGTCTAAAGGGGCAATTGATTCGAATAGATAAAATCTCTAAGCGATATTGGGCCAAGGCCCAGTTGAAGCCCAAGGAAAGTGATTGATTGGATCAATAATCCACCAGAATTGAGCGTTTGGCCAAAGCCTAAGTAATCAGCTTAACAAAGGCCTAGTCAAATGAAGCCTTGGTTTATTTTGCTATATGCATTGCCCATGAAAAGAGTTAGAGATCTAAACAAGATCTCCCAAACATCTTGAAGGCTGAACAAAATTCGGAATAAAATCTATATCTAAAAAAACATAGAACCCTAGTTAAATTCCTCTAAGCAAACTATCAGAAACTCCTAAAAAACAAGTTATAGTTAAGTACCAAAGATAAGAACACACAAGAGAGCACAAAGCAGACAAAGTGTGTATAGCAGCCTTAGGCTTATTCCCTCAATTCCCTTCTTGAGTCCTCGTCACTTGAGCGTCAGAGGCTCTTGAAGAGGAGAAAAGCTCCCCATCTTTCAAGAGTTGTTTTTGCAGAAAATCATCGCATAGTGGCACGAAATTCCAAGAGAATTCCAAAAATCTACGATGTGCTAAAACAAATGGAGTTCGTGCTTTTCAATTACAATGGCTAAGAAAATATTCAACTGCGGGAAGTTACGTACGAAGTGATATTAGTAAAACATTCATATTGTAACGTTCGCTTGGACATAATCAACCTAATATTGCAAATAAGTTTGTAATTATGTTTTTGTTTCTTTGTTTGGTTGTATGAGAGTATCTCAATAAGAAAAATACCTGACAATTATAATTAATACAAACTATATAATCATAACTACAGTGCAAGATTAATTGTATTACAATGATGTCATTTCATTACTTCTAACCGAAGATTGAGTGAATAATGGAGAAAGAGAGAGATGGACATACCGTAAGCCAGAACTTGCCCCAGGAAGGAATGCCGATGGCACCACCATGGTCAAGGATCCATTGACGGCCCCTTGCCATGGAGTTGTCTTCACCTTCATCAGGGCCTTCTCCAAGCACCCTCAATGCTATGTAGTTAAGTACTGATCCAAACATGGTGCTATGCCCTTCTAGGTGAAGTCCCCATCCTCCATCTTTATTCTGCCTCATTTTTTTGAACAAAGAATTATTCTAGTTTGATTTATGAATTAACAAAAATTAACTGAGCAAGCTGTTTCATACTGTGGACAGAGATGTCCAATTATCGTACCTGACAATTGTATACAAAACGCTTCATCTCTGTTTTGTGTTCTGAAGATAAAACCTGGTTGAATGATCCTGTGATGTATAGACAAATCACCTGAAATGTTTAACCATTTGTTATAGTAAATAGTAAGTATTCCCCTCTGTGAAGGAAGTTTTTTAACAAAAGAAATATTGGACAATAATTTCCTGCACTTTCGGAAAATTAGATGATAATGCTTCCAACTTTGAAGTTGTATATCATTGGATTGTACTATTGATCAATTTACTGTTTATATAACAAGGCCGAGTTTAAGGTATTTTCACTTAGTACGTGATGTAAGTCTTTATTAAACAAATATTCTTTAAAATCCAGTGTGCATAACATAATGCATTTCTTGCAAATAATTCTTAGCAGGTTCTAGGAATTGAATCTACGGTCGTGTTCGACAACAGCGTTTTAGGTAGCATTTAGTGTTTTGACCAAATCAATACACTAATTTGTTAATTTTCAGTGTTCAGTAAACTAGTGTTTTGACTAAAATTTCAATTAGCATTTAGCGTTTTAAGCAACATTTTTGAAAAGCTAATAATATTAACATTTGACATTTAAAAGTAGCATTTCATATTTTTTAGCCCAAAAATATCCTTTAAAATTTTATCTTTGAAAACTATCTATATTATTTTGTATCAATTTACATTAATCAGCTACCCTAACAGTTAAAATTACGGAACACATTAATTTAAACCGCGCATTTAAACAGCTATCCGCTAATAGTTATATTAGAAATACTATCCGCTATTTAAACAGCTATCTGCTATCTGAACAACTATTTGCTATCTAAACAGCTAATTTTTCCGAATAGGGCCTAATACCTCCGTCTAAGACTGATGCTATGCTAAGGAATAAGGAACTATCTTACACAAAAGTTTAAATTGATGGTCAAATATTTAGGAATAGATTTATCATCTACTTCATAATTTATTATCCAAAAGTTTTGAGCAGGTTTTATTTCACATCCTTATTTTTCTTTGAAAAAAAACCAGTGGCGGATCTATATATTTAAAACAGGGGTGTCCATTTATTAACATTATTGCTACTTTATAATATCAAAAAAAGAGATTATATGATCCATATTATATATGGTAGTCTATTTTGTGCAAACATTCCGTTTCTTTTTTTTCCCCAAACGTTCTATCTCGTATTTCTATACTAGCGGAAGTTGACAAGTAATAATAATATACCCTACTTTTTTATCCCAAAAAAATTATGGTACCTCTACTACTATATTTGTTCTTTGCTGGGTTTTATATTTTGAGTTTGATGCATAAATTGAGCTGAAATTGTTGAGGTTACGATTAGCATCTATTAAAACATTTGGTTACAGGGGACAGATCATTAGCGCCAAGCAATAAAACCAAAAAAGATTGAGACTTGAAGTGAACATATTAGGCCCAATTCGGCAAAATTAGTTGTTCAGGTAGTAGATAGCGGTTCAGGTAGCGGACAACTATTTAGATAGCAGATAGCTTTTCTAATTTAGCGGATAGCTATTTAGATGAGCGGTTGAAACTAATATGTTCGCTAAATTTAGTTGTTATGCTAGCTGATTAATGTAAATTGACATAAAGAATATAGACAATTTTCAAAGATAAAATTTTTAAAGGATATTTTTTGGCTAAAAAATATGAAACGTTACTTTTAAATATCAAACATTAATACTATTGGCTTTTCAAAAACGTTGTTTAAAACACTAAATGCTACTTGAAATGCTAGTCAAAACACTAGTTTTTCAAACACTAAAAATTAACTAATTACTGTATTGACCTGGTCAAAACACTAAATGCTACCCAAAATGTTGGTTGAACACGGTCTTAAACATGAAATACAACTATAAATAAGCAATTTGTACTAGTTAGTCACACCAAAAGGGGAAAAAATATCATCAAGTTCAAATCAATCATGTGGGCCAAGTTAAAGAAAAGTCTTCACCAAGAACACATTGCAACTAAACAACCGAAAAAAAATAATAATAACAATAAAAGAAAATTTAAAGAGACTAGAATTAGATTAAATTAAAAGTCTAACTCCAGATAAGATAGGAAGGGAAGAGAGAGAAATTTGGGCTTAGGTGTATTTAATTTTATTTTACTTTTCTATCAAATTCCAACTTTATAACTGTACTTTTGATATTTAGCGCGTGTTTAGCAGGGGTCAAAATCATTTTCTTGGAAAATAATTTACTCATTTTACCGTATTTGGTAAAATAAGGAGGAAAGAATTATTTCTAGGGGAATCATTTTTCCTAGAATGAAGGAAAATATTTTTACTTTAAACAAAGCGTAAGTTGATTTTACGTTTCTTGAGCTCTCACACAATTTCACACTCTTCTCTCTTTCATGTCTATTTCTTCGACATATGGTTCAAAAATTAAGGTCGTGACATATGGTTCGAAGATTAAGACAGCATATTGAAGATAAGCGTTGCTCGCATCAAATTGTATGCAGTAAGTAAGATCCAAAAAATTGACAAATATATATATTATCACAGGTTTGATATAGATGACACCACTATTTTAATATAATTTTGAAAAGAACAAAATATAAATTCTCATTTTTCTAAATTTCTTGCTTAGTCTTTGTTTTTCATTAATGTGCATCTTTTTTGTTTTTTTGTTCATTTTTTGCTAATCAAACTCATTTTTCAAAAAGTTCATTTTTTCTTTCACCAAACAACTGAAAATATGGGTTGAAAAATCATTTTACATGGAAAATTATTTTCTAGGAAAATAGTTTTCAATCCTACCAAACACACCCTTAAAAAATAAAAATATTAATATATGAGTTGGATATATTTAAAGTTTATCTATAATTTTTTAGACCTAATTTGAAAATGTCCACATATACTAATCCATTTCTATTTAAAATAACTGATTTGATTTTTTTAGGAGAGTCCCAATGAGTAGATCCGCCCATGGAAAAAGCTCAATTAAAACTTGACATTCTGAAACAACCCCGCAGGCAACTT